>PISW01008642.1:0-69995 GCA_004023785.1 Mungos mungo | reverse complement strand
TAGTGGCAGTAAGTTAAGTCTGGGAAGAGAAATCCCAATTTGACTCCAAGAAGCAATAATAGTACACCGGGCGGGGGGGGGGGTTGCAGATGGGGAGGGCGAGGGGGGAGGGGGAGAGGAGAAAGAGAAGGGGCGAGCCCAGGAGTCCGCGGTGACGCAGAGCGAGGGAGGTGGCCTGCGGAGGGAGCACTGTCTTCTCCCACCAGGCTCCTGGCCATATTGTCCAGCTCTCCTCGTGATAACTCCGCAGTGAACATGGACTCCGTCCAAGACACCGACGTCGCTCTGCTTCGCCGTCAGCGCTGCAGACCGGCGTTACCTTCCGCTGTTGCAATTTCTTTTGGTGCCGGGCGCTCGCTCGCACTCACCGCCGATGCAGCTCGGGCCTCTCCAACTTAAGGCATTTACAACAGAAACTAGTACACACGAGTTCCAAAGGGGGGAGCTTGTGCCTGCCAAGCTGGAGTCTCAGACACAGGGGCCATTCTGCACGTGTGTGGGGTGTGTGTGTGTGTGTGTGTGTGTGTGTCGGTGGTGGAAAGTGGCAGCAGGGAGAGCGGTGAGAACCTTTCCAAAGAGGATCCTCGAATCCTAAACTGCAAGCCCTTTGTGAGTAATGATCAGCGCTAATTTGGACAACGGGCGTAGTAAATGTCCTTGACGATTGTTGCAGGTTTGGGCATGAATGCTTAAGAGGATTGGAGTCTGGTTCACAGAAAAGCCCAGAATTCCTTACAATCCCCAGTAAAAATGCACAAGTGAAAGTATCTCCCAATTCAACTAAGTTCGTGGCCATAAATGGCATATATAGACACAGATGAATTACCACATACAAATGTGCCCACAGAGAGATTCAAATTTGCATACTTGGAATTTTAATAGTTGTTTTTGTCATAGTTTGGAATAGATTTGAGTCCATGGTGAAAACCCACTACATTCATCCGCATTCTTGGATCTATTTAGGACTACAGTGTTGCACTAATAACTTCCATGTGTTCAAAATTGACAAGTTAGATCAAGGAACGGTGAGCAGAAGTTCCAAACTCCCCCACGTAAAATTGTGACTTTCATGCCTTGCCTCCCTTCTGGAACCTGCTTATCAGCCACATGTGATTTCACTCAGGGCTATGCTGGCTCTACAATAATACTGTGCTTTTAAGAGATTTCCGTTCTCAGTGTCTCCACAGTGCATGCAGAATCTGAGACTGTAATTTGAGAGATGGGCACGGTTACACTCTGGAAAACCAGCAGCTTGCAGGCCAGCGGGGTTTGCTGCTGGTGAGGGCGCTGTTTGCGGCAGGCAAGACGGTTGACATTATGTGCACCCGAGTCACTGATTGTTGTCTATTTGGGGTGCGCTATTAGCTTTTCCCTGGGGGGCAGGGGAGGGTACGAGTCTAAAATGTCTTGTAAGAGTTCCCATACTCTCCTGCAACACACGTAGCATGGCTAAGTGTTGAATACTATCTTCAAATATTTAAAGCAGCCATTAAAGATCCAGGATGTGCTTTCTGCACAAAATACAAATCTCTGAAACCCTTCCAACGAGGTTCACCTCATTTGAAATGTCCCGTGACAGTATTTGGGTGGAGAAGAGTCAGTGATATTAATGGCTTGATGGCTGACTATATCTCCAATTTTATGACAGTAATTCTGGCTAATGAAATAGATGGAGAAGAAAACACATTTTCTTTTGTGATTGATGAATTATTTGGGACTCTGCCCCTTCAAGCTGAGGAAAATGGTTCTTAATGACACAGCCACCAGGGGCTGGTCTGTGCAACTTACGCAGCAGCGCAGTGGGTGGTCATCTGGATCAGAGAGGTTCTGGGCAGGTTCCGTTAAAGAGTAGCTAAGGATAAGAGACAAAAAGAACCCCAGAAAAGGCCTTGTCTGTCTGAAAGCTGGAAGTGAAAGTCCCTACAGTATGAAATCCAAGACCAAGTAAAAAATATGTATTAAATATGCATGCTCAAAAATTTAAGTGCACCACTTATTAGTAAATATTTAATGTTAATTCTATCTCTGTGTGAATTTATACCCTATATTCTAAATTATATCCGAGAAAGGAGGACAGGATGAACCTAAGTCTAATGGTAAGTTTTAGCTCTTTGAACTAACTCAGATTTCACAGATTTAAGAGTAGACGAGGTGTGTATTTTAGTTAAACTGCCCACACGTATTCTAAGGTGTTCAGACCGTTTGGGGGACGATGTGCTGCTAAGCGCCTCCCTAGCAAGTGCAATAAGTAACAATTTCATGTATAAATGGAAATCGATTCGTTTAATCACTAAGTTTCAAAAACATTACCCCAATCCTAACGTGATGTTTTTTTCCTGAAATTTTTTTTTCACAGAACTTGGAAACTGCTAGAATACACTGCATTGACATTATGGAGGAAGGGAAGGTGGCTCATCAGTATGGAATTTAACATAGGCGGTCCCCTGTGGGGGGGGGCAAAGTTGTGATTATATTTTGACTAGTCTTCTACACAATGGTTTCAGAAGGCCTGAATCAGGAGGTAACAGAATGGGTTTAATCTGGCTGTAGGAAACTATCTTAGTTCTGCTTTGTAAGATTTACTCTCTTGAAGGTGATGAACTCTGGTAATGAAATAGATAGTATGCATTTCTTAAAAACACACATGCACACTCACACCTCTAACTGATCTTTGCCCGGATCGCCCCATGTTTACGCCAAGTAACTTCTCACTAAGTAGTTTTCTCTCGTTGGGTCTTTTACATTCAGGACAATTTAGGCCCAAAATGGCTGTGCTTTAGGCTTTGGGAATCATGGTGGAGACCTGCATGTCCTTGGAAGACTTTTGTGAAGATCTCATCTCTCCACGGTGTCCGAGTCCGAAGATGCTCTCTACACAGAGCCATATCTGAATTTTTAGATACCTTAATAATCAGCAAAGCATCTCCCCAAGAGTCTGGGCAGCACGAAGCCATAGGAATGATACGGAGAACATCTCGTTCATCTTCCTGGATTTCCCCGGGAATCAGCGTCCCCACAACCTGTCCTGGATTTCTGCTCAGAGGGATGCTCCCAACGACCCACGGTACCGGTCCCACCGCGGCGCAGATTTTCTTTCATCGATCATCACGCATCCACTTCGGTTAACGACCAAGGTATCGCTAAGGGTGCTGGGTCATGGAGTCAGTGCGGATTTGCAACCGTGGCACAAGTATTGCAGAAAACGCACCAGCAACGGGGGAGGCGGCGGTCACATTTCCTTACCGCTTGCAGCGTTTGGTAACTCCATCAGGACCTCACAGCAGGTAGACGGCCTTCAAATCTGTTCTTAATTTCAAGTTAAGTAAAAGACTTTCGGCGGCAGCTGGCTGTGGAAGAGCTGATGTGGAATTTCACAGATGTGTTCCTGATAGTTTGGAGAATAAAAGGAAGGAGTCCGTGGAGCAGAAGTCACTTACGGGAGGACAAAGTCAAGGACTGCTCTCGTGAAAGATTCCCCACGTTAGAAGAGGGGCTGTGCTCATTACCTTTTCCCGTAACCCCTATAGTGCATTAATTACGTAACAGAGAAGCTGTGTCCTATTAAGGCCACACTGTCTAACAACAGCAAAACCATTGACGGTCCCCGCCCCCAAGTCCCATCAGGTATCGCCATGCGTGACTGATTACATGTGCATGTTTACTGCAAAATTTGCTGGGAGAACTGAAATAAAATAAGGGAACCGGCAAGGCCCGTCTCGCTGCGGGCGGCCAGGCACACTTGTAATGAAACTGAGGAGGACGAAATGACCAGAGGCTTTGCCCGAGATGGTAACTGACTTGTCCCGTAAGTCAGAAGGAAAGTGCCATTTGGCTTTTCGGAGATTCAGTGGAGTTAGAACCAGGACGATATGGGAAGAAGTCGGGACACGGATGGACGATTGTCGTTATTCAGAGGTCAGGACGTTTTGCGGTTGAGGGAGGCGAGGTACGTTTTGGGGGGCGACTCAGGTGGTGAAATATACATAAAATTTACCATGGTGACCATTTTAAGTTCAGCGGCACGGTCAGCACATGTGCAGTCCATACAACCGTCTCTGGAACTCTCCATCGTGCAAAACTGGAACTCGGACCCATCAAGTCTCCGTTCCCTCAGCCCCAAGGGACCACCGTCCTGCTTCCTGTCCCTGTGGGTGGGACTCCTCCAGGCCCTCACGGAAATAGGATCATGGGTGTTTGTCCTCTTGGGTCAGGCTTACTCCGCCCGCATGGTGTCCTCAAGGTCCATTCCTGCTGCGGCAGGTACTGAGGTAGCGTTTTGTCTTCTTTAAAAAAGGCACAGAGGTTAGGGCCCCCCAACCCTAAGGGACTCAGCTCAGTCGGTTGAGTGTCCGACTTCGGCTCAGGTCATGATCTCTTGGCTGGTGAGTCCGAGCCCCACCACGCCCAGCTCGCTGCTCTCAAGCTCAGAGCCCACATGGGATCTTCTGTCCCCTCTCTCTCTGCCCCTCCCCCTCTTGCCCTCACCCAAAAAGTAAATAAACATTAAAAACAATAAAAAATAAAGATGAAGGGGTGCCTGGGTGGCTCAGTCGGTTGAGCATCTGACTTCAGCTCGGGTCATGATCTCATGGTTCGTGGGTTCGAGCCCTGTGTTGGGCTCTGTGCTGACAGCTCAGAGCCTGGATCCTGCTTTGGATTCTATGTCTCCCTCTCTCTCTGCCCCTCCCCCACTCATGCTCTGTTTCTCTGTCTCAATAATAAATAAACATTAAAAAAGATGCAGAGGTTATAGATAAATGGAGGCAAAAACTTAACCAAATACACTAACAAAGTGACTGTAATCTCAACCAAACGACTCTCAAAAATGTTTCTTCCCTTCCCTAAAATGATCTCTTTTCTGGCTGTCGCTGCTCTTCTGTCTCCTCAGGAGCTTCAGGAGAAATTCGAAGGGAAGCCCCGTCTCCTCTCAGATGGAAACGGGTACAGCCGAAACCACGTGGAACAACCCCCAGGCTGAATGTGAGTTAAATTCTCTTGGGTTAGTATTTTCATGGCTTATTTCTGACTTACAACCAGACTACTTGCCCTCAAGTTGAAGGAAACAGATAAAAAAATAAAAATAAATAAAAAATTAAGTCCAACAAAAAGGAACGGGGAAGTGTGAGTATCAGGCATCCAAGGCGGGTTAACCGATGCGGGTCAGAACCACAGAACCAGGTCCGGCCCTGGAGGTGTTTGCGTGTGCCCCAAACACATACTAAACCAATGGCATTTCCATGAGGGGCCAAAATGGAATTTTGGAAAGAGACAAATAATCGGGTCTCTTACTGAGTCGGGCAGTTTCGCGGAGTCGCTAAACACACTTTAGTGCTTTTGTGTTCCTACTTGTCACGGTAACGTGCTGGGGGCAGGAATGGCAGGCTGCTGAAGCATTTTTAAGCATTTTTTTAAGGCTCTATTTTTTATTTTATTATTACTTTTTTTTATTTTAGAGAGAGAGCGTGTGAACGGAGGAGAGGGGCCGAGGGAGAGAGAGTCTTCAGCAGGCTTCACACCCAGAGCCAGACTCGGGGCTCAATCCCGGGTCCCTGGGATCATGACCTGAGCTGAAATCAATAGCCGATCGTTCAAATGACTGAGCCGCGCATGCTCCCTGCTCAGATATTTTATATGATAAAAATTTTTTAATGTTTTAAATTTTAAAAGAAATACTTTTTAATTTAAAAAAATGTGTCAGGTGCGCAGGCACGTGATGCCACAGGGTGTCTGGCTCAGCTGCTGGACTCTGTGGCTCTTGATCTCAGGGTTGTGGGTTCAAGCCCCGTGTTGGGCGTGGGGGTTACTTCAAAATAACAATCTTTAAAGTCTTTTTTAAAAAATAGTGAAATAAGTCAGGCAAAAGACAGATATCATATGTTTTCACTCACAGGTCTAACAGGAGAAACTTAACAGGGGACCATGGGGAGAGGAAGGGGGGAGAAAGAGGGAGAGAGAGGGAGGCAAATCATGAGAGACTCTTGAATACTGAGAACAAACTAAGGGCTGCAGGGGGAGGAGGTAGGGGAAGGGGGTGATGGGCATGGAGGCGGGCACTTGTGGGGAAGAGCACTGGGTGTTCTGTGGACACCAACTTGACAATAAACTATAAATTAAAAAAATATATATTTAAAGAAAAGTGAATAAGGGGCGCCTGCGTGGCTCAACCAGTGAAACGTTGACTTCGGCTCAGGTCATGATCTTGCAGTCTGTGAGTTCGAGGCCTGCATCGGGTTCTGTGCTGACAGCTCAGAGCCTGGAGTCTGCTTCGGATTCTGTCTCCCTCTCTTTCTTTCTATCTGCTTCTCCCCCTCTCATGCTCTGTCTCTCTCTTTCTCAAAAACAAATAAACTTTTTTTAAAAAACCAAGAAATTTAAAAAGGATCGCATAAGAAGTTAAGGAATTAGGTCAGGAAAAATAAGAGTAGAAAAAAATGAAATCGGGGTCAAGGCAAGCTCACCCAGGCTTAGGATAAGCACACGTTGATCCTCTGGGTTTTTAGAGGTGGCAGAATTTTCTGTGAGTTTCCTAGCATCCGAAACAAAGAGGGAAGCACTCGTCTTTTTTTTTAATGTTTATTTATCTATTTATTTTTTAATTTTTTAATTTTAATTTTTTTTTTTTGAGTGAGAGCGAGAGAGAGACAGCATGAGCAGGGGAGGGTCAGAGAGAGAGGGAGACACAGAATCTGAAGCAGGCTCCAGGCTCTGAGCTGTCAGCACAGAGCCCGATGTGGGGCTCGAACCCACGAACCTCAGATCATGACCTGAGCTGAAGTCGGACACTCAACTGACTGAGCCACCCAGGCGCCCCTTAATGTTTATTTATTTTTGAGACAGAGAGAGAGCACTAGTTGGGGGAGGTGGAGGGGGGGAGGCAGACAGAGAGGGAGACACAGAATCGGCAGCAGGTTCCAGGCTCTGAACTGTCAGTACCGAGCCCGATGCAGGCCTCGAACTCACAGACGGCAAAGTCATGACCAGAGCTGAGGTCGGTCGCTTAACCAGTTGAGCCACCCAGGCGCCCACACTCACCTTTACAAGACTTGCACCACCTATAAAATGAGAAGTGCGTATTTCCGGAGAACAACATTCTGTCCTAATTCTGGTACCAAAGTGAAAGTTCTCCTGCCCTCTCTTGAAAGAAGGGGTGATGGGACGGAACGGAGTAAACTCCTCACGTTATTTTTTATCCCAACAGTATTTTTACCAGAATATTCCATGTTCCTCCCTGTGGTTTCCAGGCAAAGCTAGCAGCCCACAGTGTGGTGAGAATCTGCATGAATCACTTGATCACTAACCAGGAACCACACTCGGAAGGATTACAAACGAGAGTGTCCGTGTGAAATCATTCACAGCGTCTTCAGCGGATCAGAGTGCGCTGCCTGTTAACGCGCCGGGTCTCTCCCACTCCGGAGTCGCGAACACGGTCCACCCTACGCCATCCAATTTTACTCGGACACAGAGTTTTTAAGTATCCAAAGGCATCAAAAATGTTGTCCCAAATTGTATTCGTTCTCTTGAAATGTGGGCTGTGTCCAGAACTCGATTTTTCTTCATTTTTAAAATTTCGTTTGCTTTCAGAGGATGGCAGTGGCCTGGCCAAGCCGAGCTGGGTCCGGAGTCACACCCCAGATCCCAGAGGTTTGAGAACTGTTTCCATTCAGGATCTGATGGGGATGTTCCAGCCTCGGTGTGAAACGTGGGCTCGGTTCCGCTCCCTCTCCCCCACCCGGCACGCCCTACCCCCCTCTCCCCTGCTGGGCCAGGGTCCAGTGGGCTCCCTGGTCTTCCCAGCTCAGGACGTAGCTTCTCCCCAGGGGACCCCAGTGCCCACCAGCCCCAGCCTCCTTCGCCCAGTGAGGCCTCCTTCAGTTCTGGGTTTGCAGAAACTCCTGGGGTGTGGACACGAAGCCCTTGCAGGGTCTGGACGCACACTTCACTTCTTTGTTTCCTATGGCTTAAGCCCTTTGGTTCCCAGAAAGCCTTTATGTAAAATAAATACAGGAAAGATGTGTTGCGCTGTGAGTTACAATACAATACAATCCTCCATTAAGTACCAGCCTCTGTTCAAACAAAGTTCCTGGCTGCACTGACAGTTTACAAAAGCCAGGAAACTCAGAGGGGAGGGGCAGCCCCTCGGCCGCGGCTCCGTCCTTTGGCGAGCACCTTGCAAAGCGGCCCCGCAGCGAAGCCCGCAGATTCCTTCTTCATCCGTGTGCTTCTGGGTTAGAAAGCCTCAGTAAATTGAGGGTATTGTAAAAATAAAGAAATCCTCAAAATGAAGTCGTTTTCACTATGTCCCTTTTTTTCCAGAAAGTAAATTACCCCATACTTACTGGACGGACAGATGGACATTTCACTTCCCTACCCTTCTCCCACACCTCTCACCTCTTCTTTTTTTTAGATGCATTTGAGATTATCCAATTGTTTATATTAGGATGTCACCCAGACAGAGTAGAAAAGTTAACTTTTAGGCTAACTGATAATCAGCTTCCACTGTAAATCTTGGATTCTTTGGGAAATATTAAAACGTGATTTTGCTAATATTTTTAATAATAGAAAACATTATTTTGGAACAATACAAAGGCCAAAATTAGAAAAGACAGACTTATGGGGCGCCTGGTGACTCAGTCTGTTGAGCCTCCGACTTCAGCTCAGGTCATGATCTCACAGTTCATGGGTTCAAGCCCCACGTCAGGCTCTGTGCTGACAGCTCAGGGCCTGGAGCCTGTTTTGGAGTCTGTGTCTCCCTCCCTCTCTCTGCCCCTCCCTGCTCGTGTTCTCTCTCTCTCTCTCTCAAAAATAAACATTAAAACTTAAAAAAAAAAGATAAAAAGACGGACTTGTGAAGCATTACAGAGATTACTGTTAAATCACACTTACCTTTGCGGAAAATTTCATCTTATTTTTAGACACACTGATGCGCTTACATGTATCCCCTACTGAACGTTCTGAGGGAACCTTCCTTCAGTTTCCTACACCACAAAAGGGACTACGAGCCCTAAACTCTGCTCCAGAAGAACCTCTGAGGGCATCATTTCCGCTGAGCCCTGTCTCTCCTCCCCCGTTATCCGCCATTGCTCAGTGTGACCTCCCCCCTCGCTCTGCAGAATTAGCGGGAGGTTAACGGTGCAAATACCCTGTTCCTCCCAGGGCCACTCCCGTGCCGACTAACTGAGCGGGGGAGGAAACACCCAGCATCTGGATAAGGGGATTATGAAAACGTTGCTTAGCCAACGCTCTGAGAAGAAAGACAGAAACCAAGCTAAAAACTTTTGGTTCGGTGAAAACTCACAGCACAGTCATTTCCAAACTGTGGCGGACAGGCCCGTCCGTGTTGGGACGGCGTGGGAAAGCGGTAAAGATTCGACTACTCCTCTCTGGGTGCAGACCTGCCTGTCTTCCACCTCAAACACCATAGACAGTGAGCGCAGGGACCGTGAGTTCCAGGTGACTCTTTACAAGGCAGAGGACGAAACAATCGAATGCGTTAATGTGTAACATCCGACCTTCCAGGGGCCGGGGCGCTGCTGGGCGCTGCCGCGTGAGGCTCTGTGCTTTCCCGCACCAGCTGTGATCAGAAGACATAAACACTGGGATCCTTCGGAAACACAAGGAGAGGTTTGTCCTGTGGAATTATAACCCTTGCACCTACTGTGTTTTGAAATACTTTCTCCTTCATTTGTCTTAATGCTGCTCACAATGGCAAAGTGAAATCGCTCAGAATTATTAACTCCATTTAAAAGTTTAAAATTCAGGGGGCACCTGTCTGGCTCAGTCAGAGGAGCATGTGACTCCTGACGGCAGGGTTGTGAGGTCGAGCCCCACATTGAGTGAAGAGACTACAAAAAATAAATAAATAAACGTCAAAGATAAAATAAAAAATGGTGCACGAGATAGCTCAGTCAGTCAAGCATCTGACTCTTGGTTTCGGCTCAGGTCATGATTTCACAGTTCCTGAGTTTGAGCCCCTTGTCGGGCTCTGCGCTGACAGTGTGGAGTCTGCCTGGGATTCTCCGTCTCTCCCTCTCTTTCTGCCCCTCCCCCACATACATTTACTGTCTTTCTCTCTCTCTCTCTTAAAAATAAATAAGATAAACATTTAAAGATAAAATAAAAATAAGTTTACAGTGCATCGCAAAGCTGTTACGTTTCCTATGTGGTACAGTTGGTTAGAAACAACCATTTGGAATTTATGTGTCTTTGAGACCCATGTGTCTTAGAGTATAGTTACTTTTTTAAAGTATATTCATTTATTTATTTACTTTTGGTAATCTTTATGCCCAACGCGGGGCTCAAACTCACGTCCCTGAGACCGACTCTCACGCGCTTCCAGCTGAGCCAGCCAGGCGCCCCTGAGAGGAAAGCTCCTAAGCCCATCAGCCCGGCGCACCCCGGGAGGCCATCTCCGTGTGGCTTGTGAGGCCCACGCTCCGCTGTGAGGTATTAACGCAGAACGGTGTCTGCCGCTGCTCCGTTCCGTTACCCTCTGACGTCGCTGGTCGCACTGAGAAATTGTAGTTGGATGATGATTCTTTCTGTAGCCAAGATTCTTCTACAAAATGTAGCCATCAGTGATGAGCCACAAATGTGGGATCGTTTCTTGATAGACGCAACTTGACCAACCAATGTCAACTGCATGTGTGATTATAACCTTCACCGTCTGCCAAACGCCTGAAGCCGTTCAGCAGTATCTAGGAGCACGAAGGAGCACCTGGCTGTGAGCGCCCAGCATCAGTGAAGCCACATGCCAGTCGTGAAACCCAGCACGTTAATGTTTGACTTACGTTATGGCGTTTGACGCGATCCCAATTCTAATATATATTAAACCCTTAAGACGAGCAGAGACAGGGTCATCCGTTCATTCCACAAATGTGCACTGAGTTCAGAGGTGCCGAGACACTGAGCTGGGCCCCGAGGCTTCACCGCAAGGACACTCCTCGGGCCGCAAGGCGCTTACCAGGCTTTGGCCCCTCGGTGCCCTTCTCGGAAAGGGTCTTCTTGTGGAGAAAGGAGGTGAGGTGGAGACCTGGCTCCCCTCTGTGTCCTGGAGGGCAGTCCCCGTGGTGGTGACAGTTTGGGGGCAGGGCCAGGGGCCGTCCCCGCCCCCCAAGAGCAGGAAGGCACTGCTTGGAGCAGATGCCTTATGCTAGGCCATCGCCCTCTTTGTTTTAGCCTTCCAGTCAGGGCTTTCTGTTTCTTTTAGTTGAAAGAACCTCCATCTGTTTCTGAAATAGTTCTTGGCTCTGTCTGTGGACCCAGTGAGCAGCAGAGAACGTGCCGGAACAGAGCACAAGGGGCTGTGGGAAGACGGTGGTCTGCCTTCAGGAGCCAACAAGAGCGTTTAAACAGGAGAAGCACAGAATCAGATATGTCTCAGAGATTGTCTGCCCTCAGCAAAGAGAGTGAGACGTCAGATCCCGCTGAACCTGAAGATCAAAACCCTGAACACCTCCCGTCTGGGCAGAAGCAGGGAGGTGTCAAAGCAAGCAGAGGGGCGCAGAGAGGTGGGGAGGGGGGGTTGGCGTGGAGGGAGAGGTTCACCTGAAGGTGCAGTGGCCAAGGGGTCAGATCCATCCACGTCACTGGATCCAGCAGCAGGCTGGTGCAGGGACCCCGGGTCTGAGCTTCGGAGGAGCCCCCTGGGGCAGCAGGCCAACCGCAGCGGCAGGACAGGTGGGGGGCCGCCTAGGCAGTCCCACGAGGAAGGGCTTGGGGTTGAGACAGAGGTCTTCCTATCACTGCTGTTTGTGTGAGGGTGGGAGAGACGTGAGCATGTTTCACAAAGATGCAAAGGTACCGGAAGAGATGCAGACGGAGAACGAGGGCGTGCCGCACTGTGGCCCCGCCTCTCGCACGCCAGGCCCCAGCTCTCTCTAGTGCTGGCTGCTGGGGCCACCGACTGGCCACGACCTACAAAGGTGTTAATGCTCAGGGTGCTGGTCAGCGTAGGGCAGGCTCCAGGCTCCGAGCAGGACTATCTGCCCGACCTGGTGTTGGGAGGCCTCCACTGAGCACCCGGGATGTCAGAAATCACTGGCCTTCGCTCTGTTTGGGGGACCCATCCTCTCCTCTGGGCCCAAGACCAGCTTGACGCCTCTTCTAGACGTTGGCCCTCACTTCACATCTGCGGCCTCACTTACAAAATCCTGCCAAATGTACAATTAGAACCTTGTATTTTCCTCGCATCAAGTTTTGACTTGACAGCCTCAGGGCCTGGAATTCTTCTGAAACCCAGACTAAAGAAAACTGGAAGTAAAAAATAAATTTAAAAGAAGAAGAAGAAGACGACGACGACGACGACGACGACGACCAGGGGCAGAGTTAAAGAAGCCAAGAGAAACTGTCACTGCATTTTAATAAGTCTTGGCCACGAGACCAGCTGGGGTGACTCTCTACAGCCAAGACCAAAGGAGTGAGAACGGAGCCTCGTAAGGTTTGGTTGGTGCTGGGTGGAAAAAGGAATACTGGACATTGACAGAAAACAAGGTTCCATATTTGTGCTCAAACTTTGTGAGTAAAAACTAAGAAAAGAAATCAAAAAGAGAAAAATGTGTTTAAAAACATTAATAAAAATAAATAAAATGTAATCATAGAAACAACAGACAAAATAGTAGTCATGATGAAAAGAAATAAAAGGATATTTCAAACTGACAATTACAAGAAGATTAGCAGTGAACATGTACGTACCTAACAATGTAGCTTCCAAACATATAAAGCAAGCACTAATAAATATCAAGAAAATAGACAACTCATCAACTCTAATAAGGGATTTAGCATACATCTCACAGAAATCATGGATTAAGTAAAGAAAGATAGTTGTGACTAACACAGTTGGTACGGTTGAGCTAACAAAATACGGAATACATACATAGAAGACAGACTAGCGCATCGCTGGAAACAGTCATTGTAAAAACTACACAAAAACACAAATGAAAAAAGCTACAAGGAACTACTGATGAATTCCAAAGTGCAGAAATGCAAAGGCGTTATTCTGAGACACAGTGCAAACTAGAAATTTACAATACAGAGACAGACAACCACCTACTGGACAAAAAGTAATAAAAAGTTGAGTAAACATTCAAAATATCTTAAATTTTAAAAGATCTTTAATAAGTACAAATTTAAAGCCTTTAAGAGAAAAACGAACCAGAAATTACTATTTAGATAAAAAAGAAATGAGAGATCTACATACCAGGTATGTGGAACCTTGTCAAAATCTGATGAAGCTGAGGGAAGGAATCGTAAGTGAGAATTCATTCATTATGAGATGCATGAACCACAAAGAAAAATGAAATTAAATCAATCCAAAGAAAGTAGAAGAAAGAGAACAGTAAAGGTCAAACACAATACATGAAATAGATAAAAAAATAATCAATAATTGAGTGGAATAGTAAAACTAAAAAAAATCAATAATCAGATAAACTTTTCCAGTTCTCATCAAGAGACAGAAAGAGAATATACAAAATCAACCATTAGGAATAAATGACATGAAAATATATTTTTATTATAAAGGAATAATGTGTTTATATCAACAAATTTAACAATCCAAAAGAAATATTTTTCTTATATATTTTTTAGAAATCTAATGATCAAAATTGGCTTAAGGAAAACATTGTTACCTTAAATAAGCAAAAAATTTCAGGAAATTCTGAAAAGAGATCTAGATATTTGATTTAAAATGAAACTAGATTAGGGGCGCCTGGGTGGCTCAGTTGGTTGAGCATCCGACTTTGGCTCAGGTCATGATCTCGTGGTTCGTGGGTTTGAGCCCCGCGTCAGGCTCTGTGATGACAGCTCAGAGCCTGGAGCCTGCTTCGGATTCTGTGTCTCCCTCTCTCTCTGGCCCTCGGCTGCTCATGCTGTCTCTCTCTCGCTCTCAAAAATAAATAAAATATTTTTTAAAAACTTATTAAAATGAAACTAGATTAGATGGTTTTATGGAGTTGTGTCATTTAAAAAATGCTTTACTTTTTAATTATAGAAGTAAAAGTTGCTTATTTTAAATAAATTAGTGGAACATCTGTAAGTACATACAGTAAAAAGAACATCTCACTGTGTCCTTTATGAATCCTGTTAGTGGCAGACCTCTTAGAATGAACGGGCATACGTATGCGTGTGTGTGAAGCTCACAAAAAGGAGATCTTACAGCACATATTGGTCGACAACTTACTGTTTCCTTCCACCTGATGCCATGACGTCATTCCGTAAGAAAGTATACCAGATGTGCGGGATTCAATCACACGGATGTACCGTAATGTGCTGCAGAGTATCTGGGGTCAGCTTTCCCTCGCATCAAAGAAATAAGCATTTGTAGACAATATTTTAACCACCTGGAGAAACACCTTCCAAGGTGACAGTGACCTTGGGGAAGAACACAGCACTTGTGCAGGTGTGACAGCATCACGGAGGAAGTTGTCAGGTCCAGCGTGGTCAAATAATAATGAAAACTGAGGTTCAAGTATAAACTTTCTAGGTTGATCTTTTAGAAAATATATAAATATTTTTAAAAAACACTTTCTTTCTGTAATAAGAATTGCTAACTGTGTGGGACAGTTCCTGTGAGGCGACCTGGCCAGGCTCTCCCACCTGGAGATCAGCTGTGGGTGGAGTTCATTTAATCCTTCCCCCGCGTAAGGCACTGAAGTGGCAGTGCTTCCGGCTGTCAGTCCTACTCGTGATCAGCCCTGATCCCCTGCTGAGGCTATAGACACACTGGAGAAAAGAAGGAGAAGAAAGACAGCAAACTCAGAAAGTCAGAATGGACCCAAGCTCTTCCTGCTTCAACAGCAAGGATCTGTCATTCTGTCGTCAGGGGGCCGTAAATAGCACACTCACAAGTTCTAGAAAAGCAAAGGTTCAGACCAACAAAGAGACCAGTTAATTGGTGTAAAGTTTCTTACGCCGTTTTTACAATGCCCCAGATTTACCACAAGGGACGTACAGAGCGTCTGACGACCGTAGTGTGGCTCCTGCTTCAGATCCACCTTCTCTTCCTTTAACATTTTATGAGAATCATATCAAGCCACGCTTCCTTGCCTCATACCTAAAACGATAGGGTCTTTCCAACAAGTGCAGAGGGACAGGGGGGCGCGCGCGCTCAACAGGATGAAGGCCGCCCCTTCCTCTCAACACACCCCAACGTAACCCAAAACGGATCAGAGACTAAAGTGTACGTGCTAACGCTATAAAACTCCTACAGGGAGGGAAGTAGTAGATCATGAACTTGGGGTGGGCAGAGCCTTCTTAGATGTGACCCCCAAAGCAGAAAAGAACACAGGTAAATCGGGCCCATTCAAAATGAAAAGCTTTCATGGCTTCAAAGGACGTCCTCAAGAAAGTGGACGGAGCTCCCAGAACGTGGAAGAACATATTTGCCAATTATGTGCCATATCTGATGAGCGGCCTGGAATCCGGTAGATACAAAGAAGACAAATAACCCAATTTAAAAATGGGCCCAACTGAGGAGGGCACTTGTTGGGACGAGCACTGGGTGTTGTAGGTAAGCGACGAGTCACGGGAATCCACCCCCGAAGCCAAGAGCGCACAGTGCGCACTGTAGGTGAGCCAATTTGACAATGAATTATATTTGAAAAAGGAACCTAGGTCTGACCAGATGTCTCTCCAAAGAAGACACGCAAAGGACCGATAAGCACATGAAAAGATAATCACCCTCATTAGACATGAGGGAAATTCAGGTCAAAACCATAAGGAGATAAATGCCGTGTCACACGCGCCAGGATGGCCAGAATCAAAAGACAGATCCCCACAAGTGTCGGCAGGGAGGTGGTGAGCCCCCCCCCCGACGCTGCTGGTGGGGGTAAAACCGTGCAGCCGCCTTGGGAAACGGGAAGTTCCCCAGAAGATGGTACACGGACTGATCACGTGACCCAGCAAAGCCACGCCTACTACAAGATCAAGAGAAATGAAAAAATACGTCCCCGCGAAAACTTAGACATGAATGTTCATGGCAACGTCATTCAAAACAGCCAAACAGCGAGAGGAGAGAACCGTGTCTGCCCTCGGAGGGGCGGGTAGACAGAGCGCGGCTCGTGCACACGGGGGAACACCGCTCCGCATAAACCCGCGTGGACGACTCCCCGGCTGCAGCAGGGAGGAGCTCTGAGAGCGGTGCAGGGAGCCGGGCGCCGAAGACCACGGACCCTATGGCTCCATGGACGCGACCCGTCCAGAACAGGCAAATCCACAGCGAGAAAGTAGATGAGAGGGTGCGGAGGGGGAACGGGGGTGACCAACGGTGGGTCCCGGGCGACGCAGACGGTCTGGTCCTACACGGACGAATGATGGTCACACAATACTGGGTACGCGCTAAAAACCGGGAATCGTATGGTTAAATCCAGGACTTGCATGGTGTGCGAATTATATTTTTAAAAGCCTGTTATTAAAAAAAAAAAAAAGACAGTGTTGTTATCAGTGTGTTCTCTGTTATGCACACAGAGGAGATTTAATGACCTAAAAGATAACACATCTTCCTAGGTCTCATATTATATTGCAAATTATTTTTTCTCAAGTGTTCCCAACTTCCCGAGTCTCCTGGTCATTTAGAGAAGGGTCGATGTCACAGTTGTGAAGAGTGACGGACACGGAAAGAACGGCTTCTTGCCCCGACTCTGCTCTGACACGCGGTGTGAGCTGTGGCAAGCTGCTCACCTTCTCCCGGCTTTGGGCAGCTCCTCCGAAAACGAGAGGGCAGAACTAGATCAATCCTCCTGTGTCAGAATCTTACGATTCAGACTTAAAATGGCATATGTAAACATATATTTACTTACTTTTTATTTATTTTACTTTATTTTTTTTACATTTATTTATTTTTGAGAGACAGAGCACAAGTTGAGAAGGGGCAGAGAGAGAGGGAGACACAGAATCCGAAGCAGCTCCAGGCTCTGAGCTGTCAGCACGGAGCCCGACTGGGCTTGAACCCACAGTGAGATCATGACCTGAGCCGAAGTTGGACGCTTAACCGACTGAGCCCCCCGGGCGCCCCTATTTTCTTGTTTTTTAAACAGCTAACAGTGTGACTCTGGCTGACGTGTCGGATGGGTGATTAGTGTTTTACTCGTGTGTGCTTCCCCATCCTTCTTCACAGGAGCAAATTTAATATTACACTGGAAGAAAACATTTTTTAAAAAAGCTTTGCATTGTGCTGGTTAAAAAGTGATAACTTGATGGAAATACAAGTCTGTTAAATCTATAAATACAGATGCAAGACGTTCGTAATTTTCCAGTGACGACTCGAGACATTTGAAACCACTTGGTGTCTTTTAAGATGGAATTCTTTTATACAGAATTAAGTTCTCTTTGTTGAACCGCGTTCTTGGTTTTCAAATTGAAGAGAGTCCTTGGCACAGACCTTCGGTTCTCATAACGTATGTGCATGTGCTAACTTAATTTACAGACAGCAGGGAGAGACGGGCCTAAACGCTCCTTTCCCAAAAAAAGGGCTTGTCAGAAAAACACTTAATCTGATAGTTTCATATGTGAAATGTGGTTACTTGTGATAGGTCAGCACCAATGAGAAGACGAAAGCTGGGGTAAAATAATCATATACACGCAGCCGTGTGCTTGCGAAGGAAGTAATGAACCAGGGAAGTCCTTTGAGTTCAGATTTCCAAACCAGGACACCGTGATCTACATTAGGCGGAGAGCACGTTAATTCAATGGAAAAGGTTTGCTTTCTTTCTTTCTTTCTTTCTTTCTTTCTTTCTTTCTTTCTTTCTTTTTTTAATGTTTTTGTTTACTTTTGAGAGAGAGAGAGAGAGACAGAGAGAGAGGGAGACACAGAATCCAAAGACAGGCTCCAGGCTCTGAGCTGTCAGCACAGAGCCCGACGCGGGACTCGAACCCACGAACCGTGAGATCATGACCTGAGTCGAAGTCGGATGCTCAACCCAGGTGCCCCAGAAAAGGTTTTTAGTGTGGACATTTGAAATGACCTATGTCTTTGAGCCTGAAACAAAAGCTGTGTCTTTTAAGAAGTAAAAGAAAATAGAGTCACAGATCCAGATATTGTGAAGTACGGCGAGCGTCCCGGTGAATGTGGGAGGGTGGCGGGCATCTGCCCCACGTGCCTCCGTGTTTGCTCTTTATGACCAGGGACCTGACGGAGGGGTCTCAGTGGACCTCAGACACGCTGGGCCACAGACCACAAGTGGGTTTTCCCTTCGGGAGACAAGCAGCCCCTTGTAACACGCAGGGCCTGAGGCTAACACAGCCCTTGCTTTGGAAGGTGCAAGGTCAAGGGCAATCCCTATCCTACAGAGGCCTGTGTGTTTGCTAATTATTTGGGCTACTCTACTGGGGAGGAGCACGGAGAGTGGGGATTAGGAAATGAAGAAATGCCCCATGAGCTCTGGAGCCCCTCCTGGTGCCTGGGCATCATGGCCTTTGTTATTTAAATATCCTGTTGTGTAAGTCCAAGGCAGGAAGTGAGTTCCACAGAACCTTAGAACAACAGTGTTGAGTTTCAGATAAGCAGCTGTGCCTGCTGCTTTGGGAACTGATATATATTTAGTTTTTTTGAAAATGCTAAAAACTAGTACATTTTCTCCGGGGAAAAACATTGTCCGTATTTCAAAAGCAGCCCTCACAGCACTGCGTCCATATTCTCGTTAATAACCAACGCTCGGGCCCGGCCCGGCAGACTTTAAGTATTTCGTTTTGCGATGTATTTGTGTGTCTCTCAAAACACTGAAGTGTGGGGGCGCCTGGGTGGCTCAGTCGGTTGAGCATCAGGCTTCGGCTCAGGTCATGATCTCACGGTCTGTGGGTTCGAGCCCTGCGTCGGGCTCTGTGCTGACAGCTCAGAGCCTGGAGCTGCTTCAGATTCTGTGTCTCCCTCTCTCTCGGACCGCACTCTCTCTCTGTCTCTCAAAAATAAATAAAAGACATAAAAAAATGTTTAAAACCCCAAAACACTGAGGTGTGTCTTCGGAGGTGAGAGGGAGGCGGGCTCAGTGACAACAGGGACCAGCCCCCAGGCGTGCATGCAGGGGGAGAGGCCCCTCGCTCGGCACCCCCCCCCCAGCTGAAGGGGTGGCCGGTGAGGGAGGGCTTCCTCTGGGGCGCAGGGCCGAGACCACAGAGGCCCCCGCGTGCGTCCTAGTCTCTCCCCTGTCCCCATTTTGGCGCACCTGGTTGTGTTTTGGACCTCAGATTTCGGAAATCCAGACGTTTTCCCCCACGGAGGAATATGGCAGAATTGTGGTTCCGACTCCAAGTTAGGAGCCACCTACGGAGCTTGTGTGTTCATAAGAGAAAGTGGATGCAATGCAGGAAAATGGAGCTGGGGGCGTGGACTGTGATGTTATTCACTTTACAGACACACAGTATTTTAAACGTTTCTCCCAGTTCGTAAGGTTGGGAAGCTGCCCTCCTGATGGTCCCGAGTGAAACCTTGAACTGAGAACAGGGAGCGTGGGAGTCTGGGCTTTTCCAGTAGTTTCTGAGCTCCGGACTCCGGGATGGGGTTGGAGGCCTCCGCTGGGCTCTGCTCCGCCTCCAGCGGGCCCAGAAGATGGGGCCCCTGTCTGCTCCTCCAAGGAGCCTCGCCTCATTCCCCCGCCCGCCTGGGCGGTACGTAACTGTGTGTCCCCCTTGGACGCAGGGAAGTACTTGGGCTTCAACAAAACGACCGAGACAGCTTGAAAGTTTCTCTGAGCAAGGCCACCGCGTTCTGAGGAAGTTCAAAAGAATATAAAGTAAAATGTTTGGGGACGAAATTAGCTACATTTGGCTATCGTGTTTTCGGGCTGGCTTGGCATCCAGTGCATAGTTCCTTTGTGCGTGAACTTTATTCAAGACCCGCTGCATTTTGAAAGTCGCTTGAAGGTTTGAGAAAGAGATCCGAACGTAGTGTTTCAAAGTCAGTGCTAATTTCTTGTCGCAGCTTCGGCTTTATTTACCCTGGTTTTTTTTTTTTTTTTTTTGGTTACAGTGTGTGAAAATTGTTATTTTGAAAGCTATGTGCACATGTATGAACAAATCATTTTATTTATTTATTTATTTATTATTTTTTAATGTTTATTTACTTTTGAAAGAGAGAAAGAGACAGAGTGTGAATGGAGGAGGGGCAGAGAGAGAGAGGGAGACACAGAATCCGAAGCAGCTCCAGGTTCCGAGCTGTCAGCACAGAGCCCGACGTGGGGCTCGAACCCACGGACGGTGACATCATGACCTGAGCCAAAGCTGGACGCCAAACCGATTGAGTCCCCCAGGCGCCGCTGAACAAATCATTTTAAATACCTACTTGTACGAAGCCTGAACCGAAGCTCAGGGAGCGCCTTGATCGTACTTGGACAGAGAGGCACCACCGCTTTCGAGGGGCCTCAGTGAATCCCAGCGTCACAAGCTTAATAATCAGGTACTTAACGCTCGGGAGGCGGTCTTGTTGGAAACTTCAATTTGGTCCAAAGACAGCTTTTTTAATGTATTTGATTTGCGATTTCTCAGACATTGGTAAATTGTTATGGTCACATCGATTTATCTTGGAATTGTTTGGAAGCATCCTTCGGCGGGCCGTGTTAGGCATCTGGGTTTCTGAGTTTCTCAAACATTGAAAACCACAAACCAATGGTCTTTGGCCGCCTGAAGCCTTATCTGCATGTTATTTCAATAACGAGCCGCAGACGCACAGCGCGATACTATACACGTGTGTACGTCTGCATGTGTGAAATTATATTGACGTGTTTAATCAGATCCTGTAACGTCCTCTCCCCGCTGTGACTCCGCGGCGGGTACATTTGCTCTAGGAGTCCCACCTTAGTCTACCTGTGACAACGGATTGACCCTTTAAGTATTATTTAGTGTCTTTGGGTTTGATACAGGATCTATTCGTACGTTCACTCCATGGACTTTGCAACAGGACAGTCTGTCCGTGGAACCGTCAGCCTCCCCAGGAAATAATAGCTTCTGACATTTGCAGTGTTAAAATATAGGATTAATGATCAGCTTTAACGTGCAAATTAAGTATTCAGTACAAGAATCCTCGCCTCTCCTTTTCCCTGTTTTATTAACCCAGATGCTCTGCTGAATTCAGAAGCAGGGGTTTAGTCTCTACCGAAACCCGCTCGGGTCAGTGAGCTGCTAACTAGATCTGGGGGTAAAATGGGGAATTACAAGACAGACGACTTGGGAAAGTGGCATACTTCTAGTTCCACTGGAATGCCATCGAGACCTCAGAGAAGTTAATGAGTAACTGGAAAAACCGCAAGGCCCAAATCTCAGTCCCAGAAGTACAAAAGCGGACACTGCGCCAAACATTGCGTGACCTTCCTCGCCGTGGGGCCCCGGCCACCTAACGTGGGAGCGGAGGGCCGATCCCGGCTTCCGTGTTCCGTAAGGAGAGACTCTGTTCCCTTGTTCCGAGTC
Source organism: Mungos mungo (assembly GCA_004023785.1). Classification (NCBI taxonomy): domain Eukaryota; kingdom Metazoa; phylum Chordata; class Mammalia; order Carnivora; family Herpestidae; genus Mungos; species Mungos mungo. The sequence continues at coordinate 48,608 of PISW01008642.1, read as the reverse complement.
AAACTGGAAAAGATGCCTCTTTCCCCAGAAGACGTCGGCAGAGCCGCCTGCTTTCCTGCACATCCTCTGTCCGTGGAGCCCAACGATCACGGAAGCGTGTTCACTCATGGCTGCCGACCAAAGGCGAGATATAGTCACTAAATCATACGGTGAAAAGCGGTCACATCTTTCTTGTAAGTGGGAAAAAACACTTGAACTAGAACGCTGCAAAGAGCTGTGTGTCTAGCGTCTCTGCCGCGAGAGGGGACATCTTTTTTTTCAAAAGGTACTTGCGGTAACAGGTTCCACTGCTGATATTTCTCCTACTAAACAAAGTCCCTTTCTTTCCTGGAAAAAAGATTACATGCCATTTTCAAACCACCCCCTTCCTGCCTTTTCTGCAGGTTCTAGATTTCTTTAGCTGATTTATTTGGTTTTTAAAATGTTTTAATGTTTATTTTTGAGAGAGAGAGAGAATGAGCAGGGGAGGGGCACAGAGAGAGGAAGACACAGAATCGGCAGCAGCTCCAGGCTCTGAGCTGTCAGCACAGAGTCCAGTGCGGGGCTCAAACCCATGAACTGTGAGACCCTGACCTGAGCTGAAGTCAGATGCTTAACTGACTGAGCCACCCAGGCGCCTGCATCTGATTTATTTCTTTTTTTAAAACAGTATTTTTAATGTTTATTTGTTTTTGAGGGAGAGAGAGAGCATGAGTGGGGGCAGCACAGAGAGAGAGGGAGACACAGAATCTGAAGCAGCTCCAGGCTCCCAGTTGTCAGCACAGAGCCCGACACAGGGCTCGAACTCACGAACCGTGAGATCATGACCTGAGTGGAAGTCAGACCGAGCCCCCCAGGCGCCCCGAGCTGATTTATCTGGTATAACGTACACCGGCGATCGGCAAGGCTTTCTTTACCGTTGCTACGTTGCTTGAAACGGCGTGTGTGGTGTGGTGGCCTGGGTCCATGGGGCACACCCGCGTTTGCCGCCCGCAGTCTTGGGTCACACTTTGAATCAAGGTCTCCAGGCGAACAGGAGAAGTACATTTCCACGACTGGGACCTGGTGGCAACCAACTGCCTCTAAATGGCCTCTGGGGGGAGGGGGTCTCTTTGTGACTCCGGTGACAACGCCAATTTAAATGGACACGACTGATTTCTAAGAATTCCAAGCGATATATGGTTCATAGCCTTTGAGAAACGCCAGCCACAGATGAGCTAATCTCACCGGTTCTCTTTCCCGGACACTGGAGTCATGGCCGTGGAGGGGAGAGGTCGCTGAGCGACACGAGATTATTCGCACTGACCCACACGTGCACCTCAGCAGCGCCCTTGACCTCAACCAGCGAGAACCCGAGCCCCTTCCTGAACAGAGACAAACCTGTCTGAAATGAACGTCCCGCCCGAGTTCCCCGTGAGCCGGCTCAGGGGGCCGGGCGCTGGGGGGAGTGGGCTCAGCCAAGGGGCTGGTGAATCTCGTGGCTCATAAAAGGCGGCCTTTCTTTCCAGTGCTGTGAGGCTGACGGCCTTTCCTGTGGAATCAAGACACCTTGCACTCGTAGGAGTGCCTGTGACCTAAGTGGAGATCGTGTTCAGGCCGAGCAGCAGGTAAGAGCCCCTGGCCCGGGGCATGGGGAGGGCTGTGGGGTTCTTTCTCCATTTGCTTTGAAAGCAAGCAACGCGTGCCCTCGGCAGAACGCGGCGCCGCGAACACGGATCTGATGGCCCGGGTCCGGGAGGCCCTGCGCACACACGCGCCGGCCAGGCATCCTCACGAATGTCGCCGAGATCACGTCACCATTATGGTGTTGACAGTAATGGAAATCATGATTGCAGAAGGCCGCAAGGGCGGGACTGGGCCGAGGGTCTGTTTTCTTCATCCGGATTTTTATTTTCTGTGATACGTAGGAAAACGGAACCTGCAGATGGGCCTGTGGCTGCCAGGAAACTAGTGTCCAGGTTGAGAAGAAGGGTGTTTGTCACATAGGTCACTTCAGCCGCGCCTTAGACCCCTCCCTCCTCTCCACGGTCACCGGCTGGTGACAGCCCGCACTCCTGTGATGATCTGTCATCAAGATGGTGCAGAGAAGTTTCCAGTGAGGTTTCCATTCTCTTATCCACAGATGTCTAGGCCTCTGTCAGCTTTGCACCAGCAAAAGCCCTGAAATGATTTGGGGGAAGTCAGTATTTTAGCAAAGCGTCTTCCTCAGTAGATAACCCCGTGTGACATCCGGTCTGAGGACCTCGATCATGACGAGGCCACCAGGGAGCTGCGTGCTAGAGAAAGCGAACTCACTGTGTTAAACCTCGAAAAGGAAAATTACGTTGACCTTAGCATTTTTTAAAGCTGTTGTCGATTACCTGAAAACAGCTTCTAGGGGAAGTTGAATGCTGCGGTTCTTCAAAACGTAAGTGGAAATTTGGGGTAGAAACCATCTTCAAGCATAAGAAGAACTACTGTCTCAAAAAGTCGCCAACATCCATAATTCTACTGAGTAAATGCCAAAAAATACTCAGCAAGTGTCAGGATTAACTGGTAAGTTGATACTATTTTGAAAAGTCCCTGAGATCCTGAGGCCTGGCCTCTGACCCCTCCTTCCCCGTGTGTTGCTGATGTGAGGTTGTCGGCCACGGCCTTGGGGTCTTCAAACCTTAAGTCACATAGGACCCCAAGCTGATTGGCGCCCAGTAGGATGCACACCTGTGGCAGGAAAGTGACAATCCGCCCAGAATTCACTTATGCTTCTCGAGAAGAGACTGAGCCCGGCCCCAGACGCTGAGCAAGGAAGACAGGTATCATTTCCCAACCAGCCTCAGATGTCAAAGACGATCAGCCTCTATTTTCTAAAGTAACAAAATAAATGATTAATTAATACTTAGTATCACTATGAACTTTTCGCACTTAGAAATCTGGGTAGCGTGCCGATGGGAAAACAAATTACTGGCATCTTTAAGTGAAAATGTCCATTTACCGCCTTCTCAAATATTTGTGTCTTCGGTTTTTTATGTCCCTTAGAGACTGACCAGTGGCCCTTTCACCAACAACAAATACATCATTCAAAAAGAAATAAAAACAAAAAACACAAATGATACTGAGAAAAGCAAAACTCGGAAGCTGTCTGTCTGTCTGAGTCTCGGATGGCTGCACAGGCACGTTTGCTACTTTAGGAACCAGACGAAAGAACGGTGTATGAGTTCGCTTGTGAATTCGGGAAGGAGTTGCCCCAGCCGTGGCTGTCTCAGGGAGTCAGGCAGGGCCGGGTCACCGCTCCCCCAGCCAGGACAGCGGGGAGCAGGCTGGCCCAGCACAGCCAGGGGCTCCTCCTGGGGTCCTCACTGGTGGGTGCTCGGCGGCTCTCTCTGCTTCTTTACTCACCAAGAAGACTGTGCTGTGGGGTTGAGGCTGTGATGTTCTTGCTGTAGGAGCAGGAAACCTTCCACACTTCCACCGCCCAGAGCTCCCTGCGGATCTGCTCTGACCGAGCTGGGTGCTCCTGCTGGGTGACGTGTCTGCTGTGTCTGCGGAGGGACATTCCTGTCCCCAGGGCCTGTACCTGCGCCTGCAGCCTCACTGCGGGGGGCAGAGGGGAGCCTGCCCCGCCCGGCGCCCTGGCACCAGGATCCTGTGTTCAGAGAGAGTCCTCCTAGCCTTACCTCGCTGGGTTTCCCCAGCACCTGCTGCGTCTCCATAGTGATGGATAAACACGATGCCGAGAGTCGGTGTCGGGGTTGGGGGGGGCAGCTACGGAAACCCCGCCCTTCCGGTCACCCCTCGGGAGGGCCTGGGCTGATTCGATGTGGCCTTCAGGGACCCTGGGATTCAGAGATCAGAGGAGGTCAAAAGAGGGCGGATATTTACTGTGTTTAATATAAACACAAACGTGTCCAGGAAGAGAAACCGAAACCCGAACAGGCCCGCGGCCGGCGTTTGGTAACTAGAACGACACGTCTTGAGCACAGGCCGGCCGCCGCAGTGAGCTGGCACGTAGAAGCGGTCAGGATTCCAACTGGGGTGAATTCAGACAGCAGCAATCTTCGCCGAAATCGAAAATGCAAATTAGTTGAAAACCTTGATTAAGATTTCTAGCTTACGTTAGAAACGCTTTGCCAAACGTTCTGGCTATGAAGGTAAACACTACCAAGTGCACGTTAGAAGTTTCTGGTCGCCCTTCTTCGCTACGCACGTTTTGTTATGAAGAGTGTTTGTTTCATACTATTCACTGTAAACTTGGAGCCCGTTAAACAGCGTTAATTTGACAATTTGTGGGAGGGGGGCGTGCGTGCCGGCTGGAGAAAGGCGCTTTGTGTTCCGGGGGCTCCATTAGTGAAACAATAAATAAGCCTATAGTAAAACTGATATGATGGGAAAGGACTTCTATTCAGTTAACCCAATTATTAGTGCTAATTGGGGCCAGGTGAAGCATGGATAATTGAAATTCACAGATAATCCAAAAACCTCTATTTAACCAATAACTTCAAACTTCTTCCCCATCAAACCAATTACCAGAGGAGCTAACAAATAGGGGAAAAAATGGATTAAATTGAATTCTGCATCCCCAAAGATCGCCACTCTGATGTCCTTTTATCGATGAATTCACAACAAGAGCCAAGAATTGACTACATTCAAGAGACTAAATTACAGACAGTCCTCAACAATTTAAAAGGAAAAGGCTACGTCCTCAAAGCTGAGGACTCCACTACTTAAAACTCAGTTTGCTTTTTTCTCAGAGCACCGTGTCTCTCTGTGCTTGGGCTCCGAGGCAGCCCCGAGGGGCCGGCTGGTGACCTAGTGACCCTGGAAATATATTTAGAATCCTAACTCCATTAATGAATCCCGTCTGAATCCTAAAGCCTTATCCTCCAACCCCTAAATCTCTCTGACCCCTAAATCTAGGTTTTTTTAAATTGAGGCAAGTTCATACAAGATTAACCATTGTGACTGGAGTGTGCCTTTCAACGGCATCTAGAACATTCTCGTGGTTGTGCAACCGTCACTCTGTCAACTTGCTCAACATCCTCACTGCTCCTAAAAGAAACCCCTTTTACCTTCAGCAGCCACGCCGGGTGGTCCCCTCCCCCAGCCCCCTGCAGCCTCAGGTCGAGGCGCTGGGCAGGGGTTTGCGCTTTCTGGACATTCCACATCAGTGGAATCATGCGGCATGTGGTCTTTTGTGTCTGGCTTCTTTCACTAACATAATACATTTAAGGTTCATCCGTGTGATCATATGTGGGAGGATGTCATTCCTTTTTATTGCCAAATGGCACTCCGTTGTCTGGACGGACCACATGTTCTTGATCCACTCATCAGCCGAGGGACCCTTGGGTGGTCTCCATCTCGCCCCGTGCGCACCATCGCCCGGAGGTTACCCCTGACGTGCCCTGACCATGGGGGAAATGGGACATGCAGGGAAAACGGAGGGCAGAGGCGTGGGAAGCGGAGGGCCCCTGTAGCAGGGCATGGAGGGGCTCCCACTGCACACCGGGCGGCGGCACCCCCGGGTGCTGGCATCTGGGGCAGGCAGAGTCCCTCCCAGGGGGTGCTGTCGGCGGGGACAGCCCGCTAGGAGCGTTGACAGCAAGGGCTAATTGGAGACGGGGTCAACCACGGTGGAGGACACAGGGAGCTGCAGAGCCCGGCCAAGAGAGGGTCACAGTGGAGGCTGAGGGGCCATCAGGGCCCCACTGGGAGTGGGCACCCCCTCCAGACTCAGGCTCCGCTGGGCCCTGAGACGGAGAATCAAACTGGACTGGCCCAGCGGGAAGTCTGGCGAAGGTTCTTGGCTTGTTCTGCACTCTTCTCTGAAAACACAGGCGCCAGGAGAGGTTTCCAGAGCAGCTGCCAACCTGGACACCAAATGTCACTCAGCAGGGAGTTCTGTCCCCCAGCGTGTGGCATGGGTGTCCCCGTTCCCATAAAACCCACACCTCGTGCAAAGTCCTGCTGCCTTAGAGCCCTGCCCTTCCATGCTGGGCCCACTTCTGCACCCCAGGTCCTCGCCAGGATGGGGGAGGCTGGCCGGCGGCCACGGCACCTTCCAGAAGGCCACGTGCAAGGTCTTCTTGGGCTTCTATGCTGCATGCTTTGCATTTTCAATAACTTTTGTTGATCAATGTTCTTTCTAATAGACCAGGATGCGCTGCCTCGTTTGTGGCCGTGCAGTGTGATTCCGTCTGTGTGTGTGTTTCACATGTACAAGTGTCAGAGAACGACGTGTACATGCACATATGTGTCCCCATATGTATACAAGTGTGCAGTCAGAGAGCGACATATATATTGCACATACGTGTCCCCGGACGCACAAACCTACAATTTTACCACGATGGTCACATTTGTCCCCGTTTGCTTTATTTTATTTATCTCACAAACTTCATGATAAACTCAATAAATAAAATTTGTCCAAAATCCAATCACACCAGCAACATGAACACTGAGTTTTTCACATTTTCTTTCCCATGTCGTCATAGAACATTAATAGTTTTCCACGTTTCATCATGGCTTGGCGTTCTACAGTTTGTAAAAGGTGCGGATGGCGGCCACATGCCCGGGGGCGCTAACGGACCTGGCCAAGGTAAGGGTAGCCCGTGCTGTGTCTGCTGGGCCCCAGCTGGGCTGCACGGTGAGTGGGGGGGCAGCCGAGGGGCACCCCCAGGTTGCCCCTGCCTTTCTAGTGCAGTGGGCCACACACCTGCAGGTGCAAGGGGCTCAGCTTCCTCGTGACAGGGGCTGGGGGGGGCACGGAGACCCCTGGGGTCCCCTCCTCTGTTTTCTTAGTGACACTGCGGGCAGAGTCCTGCCCCTCTGCTGCCTCAGGGACGCCCGTGTTTCTAAGGTGCCCGGAGCTGAGTTCCATCTCACTGTCTCCAGGATTCCAGACCCACTTCCGGGCTTACGCAGGTCGTCCCTGGTTCGCTCTGTCTCAGGACTGGGTGGGACAGCGCAGCTGGACACTTAGGGCAGATAGCTGGTGGGCGAGCCCTGGAGTGCTGGCTCCTGCCCCTCCCCCCTCCTCCGTCACTCCCTTGTCATTGGCCCCAGCCACGCGGACCCTTTCTCCAGCCCAAGGCCAGGTCCTGAGGGCCGTGCACACTTCTGCCCGGATAGATGCAGACCAAGCTCCAGCTTCTGGGTGGCCCCGAATGGCCTCAGTCACTCTTCGGTCCTGTTTCTTCTCCCGCTGAGCTGAATCTCCGTCCAGAGACGTTTCCACGCCTCCCCACTTCTGCCATCTCTGCGGGTGACGCTCCGGCTCATTATCGACAGGAACAGAGTCGATGTCAGCTCTTACTCTCCTCCCCGGCTCCGCCCAGTCATCTGCTGGCCTGTCCTGGCCCGGAGGGCGGTGCACCCTCTGCTCCGAGGTCAGTCTGTCCTCGGTCCTTCTCATCATCATCGCCGTCTCTGGTCAGGCCGCCGTTTCCCACCACTCAGTGTTCAGTCTTCTCTTGGTCCACACAGGTGCGCGCCCTCTTCCAGCTGTAAAACCGCACCAGGCCCGGGGAGGGCGCCCCTTGCCCCGCGACCCCGCGGTGGAGAGCACAGGCGTTCGGAACCCTGCCCAGCACAGCACAAGCGCTATACAGACGCTCCGTGAAATAAACCCGTTCAGAGACGCACGCTGAGGCGCATCGATGGGGTCAGGAAAGGGGAAACGACGTGACCGGCTGTGGGGGGAGATCGTCCCCTCCGGCCCCTCAGTGTTTTCGCTCGTAAACCGGCCGTGAAAACGCCGTTACGGAAACACGCACGTGTGTTCGTGGGCGTCTCCAAGGTTGTGGCCCCTGACCATGGGCACCCACAGGCCTCTTGCTCCTGGAGAAGTCCCCAGGGAGGTCACCAGACCACGGGAAGGAGGGTCTCGGGGAGAAGGGTGTTTTCTGAGGCTCCGGTTTGCGGGTTCTATCCCGGCTGATCTGCGTGGAGCAGACGGGCACCTCACGGGTGGAAACGGGGCTCCTCTCCAAACACGGGTCTCCATGAAGGGTGACCAATGACCTCAGGTCACTTCCCGCTTCTGGGGAAGGCGCTGGCCCACATGCAGGGGCCCCCAGTACCGGGATGGCCCGTCCCAGGGGTGGCCTCGGCCTCTCAGCCGCCGTGACCACGTGCTGGTTTGTAGAGGGCGGACCCGCTTGTGTGACACGGGCCACACGGGTCCCAGATGACAGTGTCCCCGAAGTGCCTCTGTGTGCTGGGAAATCCTGTCCGCTGCAGCTGCCGGGAATTCAAGCGGAGGGAGGAACTGTCCGGTCCCAGGCCAGGGCGCCTGGGGCCTCCATTGGTTAGGAGTCCGACTCTTGATCTCAGCTCAGGTCATGATCTCACCGTTCACAAGATCGAGCCCCATGTTGGGCTCTGTGCTGACAGAGTGGAGCCTCCTTGGGATTCTCTCTCTCCCTCTCTTTCTGTCTCTCTCTCTCTCTCTCAAAATAAATAAAGCCTTAAAGAAAGATTCCTAATATCTCCCAGGAAAATACAACATTTATGAGCTTTGAAAGTCCACACAAAGGCAGCACTAGAATTTCACAGGAAGCACCCCAAGGTGAGGGTCTTGAGGGCGCTGTCCGTGTCATCCCACGGCCGCGGCTCCGGGATGTGGTGGCGGCTCAACCTGCCGAGGGTCCGTGCTGGAGGCAGGCCGGGCGGCAGGGGCTCACAGGCGTTGGAGACGGGACCCGCCAGCTCGGTGACTCCGCAACCTTGGATGGAAAGAGCTGCTGCCAGGAAAAAGTCGCCGCTGCGCCACGGCTCCCGCACCTCCCAGCGAGGTCTACAACAGCCCCGGCACCTGGGGCCGGTCAGTGAGAACAGCGTCCCTCGGTCACAGAGCCGGCCACTCCGGGGGGGAGGGTAGACCTCGCATTGGGCCCCTGGGAGTATGGTGAGTGAGGACACGCAGGGGTGGCGCTGGCTGGGCTGGCTGGGAAGGCTTCTCAGGAAAGAGGCCATCAAGTGGACAGGCAAGTCCCTTCCTGGTGGCTACAATGGGTTCGTGTCCCAGTGGGGCTGTGGGGGAGGGGCCGAAGGGACTTGTCTCCCTGGCTGGGCAGGAGGCGGTGACGGGGGTGGGGGCAGGGGCTGACGGATGGCAGGGCTCTGTCGGGGGCAGGGAGGGGCGTGTCCTTCTCTCCTCGTGTTGGCCGTGGCCGTCCTCTGGCCGCACACAGCGGGCGTTCATGGCCAGCTCTACATAATTCACCTCAACCTCAGATGGCGAGGATTATTTTGAAGTTTCAGTCAACTAGCCCCGAATCAAAATGGTATCTGTTTCGTCCTCTTCCCTGGTCCCCACTTTCCATAATGAGACATAACCATGTTCCCTTTGGCCCTGGTTCTGTGTGACGCTCATGTGACTTCCAACCAGCTTTACTCTGGGCAAAAATGTTTGAGAAGTGAAGACGGGTAGGACAGTGAGCAGCCGCATCTACGGACATGACGCGTTCCCACGTCTGAGTGCGGACTTTGGGGACACTAAGTACATCGGTTGATGTTATGTGTGGAGAAAAATGTGGTCCCCGTGTCCCCCCTTTTCATCTCACTCATTTCCTAGGAACTAGAAAATCACATAGCATGTGATTTAAGAGTTGAAAGGAAATAATAGCGAGCAAGGAAAATAGGCCCAAAATAGATCTGACATTTTCCGTGTATTTACAAGAATAGACAGTTTGACTTTTTACCATTTCGTTATCTTTGTGCTCCGAGGGCTGGAAGGGCAGTCAGACTCTGTGTTGGAAGAGAAAAGCGTTTTACGTGGAAACTCCTAGAGGGACGGCGTCCTCCACGTACGCGGAGCCGGCGGCTTGTGTGAGACTCTTGGTCGATGGCATTACTGGGCCACATAGTACTCGGTACAGAGCAAGTGGAATTTCTCCCAGAATGTGGTTGTCATCTGCGGCTTGAGTATCTTCTTGTGCACAAATATCTTTGTTTTTTTGAGTTTGGAGCAAGTTTGAAACCCTCGGGAGAGAGCCAGACAGAAAGTAACACTTAGCAGCAAAGAATGTGAATGGAACTCAAGTTCATTAGCAGCCGGGCTGTCCAGGTGCTATTTTTATTTGACCTGATAGAAGACTGCCAAGGCTGCAGAGCAAACCGAGTCAGGGTCCCGTCCGACGGGACGCCTTCTGAGACCACCCGTCCATCGAGGGGTCCTGTCTCAAACCTGCTGCCCCGAGGAGACAGTGTCCTGGACCCCAAACCCCAGTCCATGCAAGGAGGGAACAAGCCCATCTCCAGAGCCCCCGGAGGGCACTTCCTGTCTCTTGGGGTCATCCTTCTGGAACAGTCTCAGCGGGTTCTGCAGAAGGGGAGGGAAGGAAGCTGGGCTTCTCTCCGGAACCCTGGAGAGACCTTGCTTTGTAGGCTTGGGGGTGAAGGCGCAGCTGCAGACAGCGCAGAGCGGCTGGACTCTAGGCTGCGGTATGGGTGCGGGAGCCCTCTGCATCCTCACCCCCATACACCTGCTGCACACACATTCTTCTGCGTGGGAGGGGCCTCCCGGGACCGGTGTGGAAGGTCGAAGTTTCCCCCACCTCCCAGCTCCCTTCACTGTCCCAAATGTCCCACATCCTACGGAGTTCTTCACTGGACAGACTTGGACCGTCTCCCTTCCTTACAGCCAGGACAGAGTTAGGAACGACAACAGGACACTGCAGGACTCTTGTCCAGGGACAGTGGATGCTTGTGGGCATAGCTCAGCTGAAATCACTTCAGAGCCTACGAAAACATGGGCCGCTGGGCCCACCCCCAGGACGTCTGATCCAGCAGCTCTGGGGCTGCCGACGATTCTGAGTTCTAGCAAGTTCCGGAGTGAGGCCGGTGCTCCTGGTCTGCAGAGCACAGCTGGAGACTGGCGGGTTCAGAGGGAGCGGCGGGCCAGATGGGATGCGGTGAGCACGCGCCACCTCTGCGGCCAGCGGCGGGCACCATGGGGGCAGGCGGGGCGGCTCCAGCTTGTGACCTAACCGACTTCTGCACCTGAACGTGTTTTATGAGATTTAACGCACTTATGACTTAATACCTTTCTTTTGTGTTTGAGTTTCTTTCGATAAGATCTGCTGCTCAGCAAATGGTGTTTTTCATTATAATTTAAAAAATAAACCGGAATGATATTCTTACGTTCCCGAAGACGAGCGATGCTTTCTGGGCTCTGAGCCGCGCTGATTCCCAGTTTGAAGGTCCAACCAGAAGACCCGGATGCATATTTGGAAATTGCAAACGATGATTGCATGTGAACTTGGGTTAGCCTTTGATAACCACATAAAAATTTCCGAAACAGTTTAGAAGTTGTTAAAAAAAAATAGCGAGCCGATCCGGCACATCGTTAATGACAGACATACTCGTTATTGGTGTCCCGATAATGAGGCGATAAGGTTAAGCAAAGGAACTAATTCAGTGTTTTTCTTCTTGTAATGAAATGATTTATTTTTACGGAGCTACTCCTCCTCCGGGCGCCGATGACAGCCAGCGCCACGGTTCGGGTACTGTCCTAGCAAGGCGGCCGTCCCTCCTGAGCGCCCGCCACGCCTGTGAGACGCCCCCGGGTGACTCGGTGTGGCCGCGGCAACGCTTTTTTCCAAACCCAGCTCAAGAGCGGGGGCCCACCTGCTGCTCCGGGCTTCCCAACCGAAGCAGAGGGTGGCGGTGTTGATAAAAGTGACAGTGGTCAAGGGAGTGAGGACGGTCGTGAGAGCCGTTGTGTGGTCACTTCAGCAGCCGGCCCTGTCCCCAGTCCTTGAGACAGATGATCCTGTTTAGTCTTTTAAAAAATTTTTAGTGTTTATTTATTTTTGAGGGGGGAGGGGCAGAGAGAGAGGGAGACACAGAATCTGAAATAGGATTCAAACTCTGAGCTGTCAGCACAGATCCCAATGCGGGGCTTGAACCCACAGACCGTGAGATCATGACCTGAGCTGAAGTCGGATGCTTAGCCTAGTGAGCCCCCCAGGGGCCCCTGGTCTTCTTGATAACCAAGGATCTAAGTAATAGCATTCCACATTTGATAGATGAAGAGGAGTCACGTGTCCAATGAACACTAGAATGGGAAGGCGTGGATCTGAAGCCAAGTCCCTCCTTCTCCAGAGTGGGAGTCCTTTTCTCCTTGAGGCGATGACCACCTGCTGCGGCGGCCCCCCTCCCTCCCCCGGGGCTGACCCAAGCCCGCGTGGGCAGGAGCTGACCACGCCTCCATGGTCTGCTTCTTCCGCCTGGACTGCCTACCCCACCCTGACCTCACCTCCATGGGTCCGAGTCCTGTTCTTCGTTCGAGGTCCGGTCCAAATGTCCTCGGCATCTTTAAGCCTTTCCAAAGGACTGGCCTTTCTGATGACCACTTCCACACGTGCATTTACACCCAGGAAATGCCAAAACAGTTGCAAACATTGTGGCAAAGTTTTAACGTCCACTCAAAACAAAATAAGGTTTTTAATACACATAAAAATGTACATGCAATTTCATGTAAAGACCATACTTTGAGTCGAAATTTGGGGGCCTTAAATTGGTTTCCAGCATCAACTTTTCACTTCCAAATGTCCCCAGCACTTAAATGTACCCCTCTTAAGACATTTATGACTTTCGAGGCGCCTGGCTGGCTTGGTCGGTGGAGTGTGCGACTCTTGATTTCAGGGTTGTGGGTTCAAGCTGCAAGTTGGGTGTAGAGATTATTTTAAAATAAAATCTTTTTTTAAAAAAGTCATGTGTTTCTGCCTTGTGTTGGAGTTCTACCTTATCATCCCAGAAGTCTTTAAACGCAAGGATCCACGGACATTTCAGCCTGATATTTCCCACCGAGCATAGTGCTGAAGGAACTCAGAAATGAAATTTGTTGAATAAATGTTGAATTAATCATGGCAATCCACAGGGCACAAATGCTTAGTGGTTTTCTGTTCCAACCAAGTAAGTCCAGACTTCTGCACGGAGCCTCCTTCGCTTAGCCTTTCTGGTTTCCGGGTTTCAGGACCGACACCCAGGGGTCAGTTCTTGGTCATGGTAACGCCTGCCTCCTCTGTGCCTGTACCCACTTGCTGCTCTCTACCGAGACCGCACCTCTGACACCTCTTTTTCTGCTTGTTACAAACGACCTAGCCCTCAAAACAGCTTCAATCCCACCTCCGCTCCGGAAGCTTCCGTAGCCATCTAAGTCATGTTGACTTTTCCACCCTGTAGGCTCCCGCAGCAGGTTGCTTCAAGTGCTGATGGAACCATTATTTGGTTCTCTTGTCACGGCCAGCACCTGGCATTATGTATGAAGGTGTGGCCGTGTCTTCCTCTGTGAAGACCCAGCGTGGCTCAGGGCCTTTCATTAGGGAGACATGGTTCACGGGTGGACAGGACGTCTTCCCTGACGTGCGCTCCTGATGCTCCGGCCCAGGTCTCCTTGCTCCCGCGTAGGGCCATGCTGACGTGTGTCCGCGCAGGGCCACACTGAGTTGTGTCCGCATGGGACCATGCTGCAGTGTGTCCCCGTGGGACCATGCTGACGTGTGTCCGCGCGGGGCCATGCTGACGTGTGTCCGCGCAGGGCCATGCTGACGTGTGTTTCTCCCACATCTTCCCACGTTTATAATTGGATACTACGTGTGTGTGTTCTGTTTCCCACATCTGATCACAAACTTTTAAGGGCAGATACTCAGTCTTTTACTTTGTATAATTCTGTTTACAGACTCAAAAATTCTTCCTTGTCTGCTAACGTCAGTGGATCTTTACAGTGAAGTTTTCTCATTTTGTTGCTCATATTGTTTCAAAATCATCATCACTTGACTTTTTAAAATTAAAATGGAGTTTCACTATAGACTTTTCTTTTTTTTTTTTTTAACCATGGCTCCATGCCCAACGTGAAGCCCAAAGTGGGGCTTGGACTCACACCCTGAGGTCAAGACCTAAGCTGAGATCAAGAGGGGCCACACAGAAGCTGAGCCACCCAGGCGCCCCGAGACTGTTCATTGTTTAAAGGCAAGTCAGATTTCCAAATTCTTCTCTCCATATTCTGTGACATTCTGTACTTTGATTTCAGTGGAAGTCTACGTTGGTCGAGGCAGGCCACTCTCAAAGTTCCAGAAATCGAGGAGCCAGAATGAAGTCAGGCTGGAAACTCACCAGTGTGTCCAGTTATTGACCCTCACTGAGCAAATTCCAAACCTGCCCATAGCCGCCCGTGTCGAGTCAGACACAGATTTCACATATAAATCCCATACTTGGCTTTTCTTGAGAAAGACAGAGCTGAGGCAGTGTCCCGGCAGGCCTGCCCTTCCTCGGGGCCACAGAGGGTCCGGCCCTCCGTTCCTGCTCTCAGGGACAGTGTCCAGCTACCCAGGAGTCGTGTTTGCTGAGCTGAGCCACCTGCTACCCTCCCCCTGGCACTAGATCCCCCCCCTCCCCGTCCCAAAGCACCCGTCTGCACCTGTTCTGATGTTCTGGGGGGCGGGAGACCCACACGGATCATTAAATGCCTTTCGTGTTACTCAACTTGAACCTCCTGCGAACATTCCTTTTCTTTCTCCTGTTGTCACTCAGGTGATCCTTGGGTGGGAGCTTCATTACTTAGATCGATTCTGAATTGGACTCTCACTATTTTGTAGTCCTAGAGATGAGTCGTCTCGGTTTCCCTCTATGGCTCCCTTCCGTGCTAGATAAACACGATCAGCTGGATCCTGTGTCCTTCAAGTCAGAGTTTTGCCAAATTATCACATTTATCTTTCTGCTCGAAATGTACTATCCCTTTGACAGAATCTGGGTCATTAAAATTTTCCAGGAAGCCTTCTGACAGACGGGTGGCCGCCTCTGCTGCCCAGGGCAGACCTCCTGGAACAGAACTTCTGCTGGCCCGTGGACCGCAGTGTCCGCCCTTGAGGTGACGCCTGGAGCGAGCCAGCTCTGAAGTCGCACCAGACGCCAGTGACAAGGCGGTGGCTGCCGTGTGGGTGTGGACCATTCCCATGTGTATGTGAGGACCGCCCGTTTCTCTAGCTGGTCACTGACATGTGACCCATGGGACTTTATTTGCTGAGCACCTGACAGAGGGGGGAGGGGTGGCGAGGCCCCTGGAGTCCTCCTGCTGTTGGGGCTTGAACCCTGAGCCCCAGCAGCACTCAGGTGCCTGGGCCAGATGACTTCCCTGGACCTCAGTTTCCTCTTTATAATATTGGAGCGGAGCCCCGCCCCCTTCTTCAGGGGGCTTGGCTGTGACGTGTGAGAGCTTCGTCAGAGGATAAAGCGCTCTGCACTCTGATAAAGGTTTTTTAACAACTTTTTCTGCCGATGGACTTATTCAACACCAAACAACGTGGCTGACCATGTCCATGACCAAATCCAACCCCCACTGGACCTCAGGTGCTGACCTGGCCCCAGGCTTTCTTGCGGGCACAGGGGCCACAGCGATGGCCCACAGGTGTCTGTCAGCCTCCCCGCATGGGAGCCTCGCAGGCCGCTCCCTGTCCACACCTTCTGGCTGTGACCTGCCCGCGTCTGGACGTCGCTAGTGGCGCCGCGTGGCAGGCACGGCCTCGGGCAGCAGAGGCGGTCACACAGCTACTGCGTTCATTGTAGCTCTCCATGAAATTTTTTTTAAAAAAGAGAGAGAGAAGGAGGGAGAGGGAATCCTAAGCAGGCTCTGTACCATCAGCACAGAACCCTATGTGGGGCTCAAACTCACGAACCTTGAGATCATGACCTGAGCTGAGATGGAGAGTTGGACGCTTAATCTACTGAGCCACCCAGGCGCCCTCCATGAAAAACTTTTCACAACGTTTTTCTCTGAGCACAGTGGACACACCACGTCACACGAGTCTCCGGTGTACAACTTGGTGATTCAGCTTCTCCTCGAGTCACCGGGTCTCGGCGTTGACAGCCACCATCTGTCACCGTGCGAGGCCACCACAATACAGCCGACCGCGGTCCCTGTGCGGTGCCTCTGATTCCTGTGACTTGCTCTTTCCACACCCGGAAGCCAGGACCTCCCCCTTCCCTTCCTACGCCCTGCCCATCCCCCCATGTGGCCCCTTCTGGCAACCACCACTTCATTCTCATAGTCACGAGTCTCTTTCATGGGGCCCCTGGTGGCTCAGTCGGCTCAACGTCTGACTCTTGATATCAGCTCAGGTCGTGATCTTGTGGGATTGAGCCCCACGTCAGGCTCTGCACTGATTGTGGAGTCTGCTTTGGATTCTCTCTGTCACTCTGGCCCTCCCCTGCATGTGCTCTCTCTCTAATAAATAAACAATTTTTTAAGTCTTTTTTTTTGTTTGTTTGCTTGTTTTGTTACTGAGACTCCACATATGAGGGAAACCATATGGTATTTGTCTTTCTTAAGGTTGACTTATTTCATCTAGCGTCACACCGTTTAGGTCCATCCATGTTGTTGCAAGATCTCAACAAGTATCCCTCACACCACGTCTTCTTTATCCCTCACCTCTGGGCGGACACTGGGCCGCTTCCATATCTTGACTCTTGTACATGATGCTGCGATGAACATAGGGGTGCATATATCTTTTTTAATTAGTGTTTTTGTTTTCTTTGGATAAATAACTAAGAGTGGAATTATTGGATCACATGATATTTTTATTTTTAATTTTTTGAGGACATTTATTGTTTTCCACAGAGACTGCCCCAATTCTAATTCCCACCACCAGTGCAAAAAGAGTTTCCTTTTCTTCACATCCTCACCAAAACTTGTTACTTCACGTCTTTTTCACTTTAGCTGCTCTGACAGGTGTAAGGCAATATCTCATGGTGGTTAGATTTGTATTTCCTTGATGATGAGTGACGTTGAACACCTTTTCATGCGTCTGTTGGCCATGCATATGTCTTCTTTGGAAAAATGTCTGTTCAGGTCTTCCGCTCATTTTTAAAATCAGATGGTTTGGATTTTTTGGTGTTGAGTTGTATCAGTTCTTTATAGATTTTAGATACTCACCCTTTGTCCGATATGTCATTTGCAAATATCTTCTCCCATTCGGTAGGTTGGTTGTCTTTTAGTTTCGTCAGTTACTTCCTGTGCTGTGCAGAAGCTTTTTACCTTGATGTCGTCCAGATAGTTTGTTTTTATTTTGGTTTCCCTTGTCTCAGGATTCCTATCTAGAAAACGTTGCCGTCGCCAATGTCAGAGGTATTTCTGTCTGTGCTCTCTTCCAGGATTTTTATGGGTCAAGTCTCACATTTAGATCTTTAATCCATTCTGAGTTTATTTTGAGTATGGTGTGAGACAATGGTCCGATCTCATTATTTTGTCCAGTTTTCCCAACACCATCTGTTGGAGAGACTGACTTCTCACCACTATTGATTATTGCCTCCTTTGTCATGGGTTAATTGACCATTTAGCATGGAGCTCTCTATCCTGAGCTCTCTGTCTTGTTCCGTTGACCTATGTGTCTGTTTTTGTGCCAGGACCATACTGCTTTGATTACGACGGCTTTGTAGTATATCTTGAAATAGTGGGCTATTTCCAGCTTTGTTCTTCTTTCTCAAGATGGCTTCCGCTGCTTGAGGTCTTTTACTGCTCCATGAAATTTCACTACTACTTTTTCTAGTTCTGTTGCTCCATGAAATTAAAAACAATCACATTATATCTAGAAACCATGTATTTTTCAAATGTTTTTAAAACTTATTTTTGAGACAGAAAGAGACAGAGCATGAAAGGGGGAGGGGCAGAGAGAGAAGGAGACACAGAATCTGAAGCAGGCTCCAGGCTCCAAGCTGTCAGCACAGAGCCCGATGCTGAATGTGAGATCATGACCTGAGCTGAAGTCAGTGGCTCAACCAACTAAGCCCCCCAGGCGCCCCTAGAAAACACGTCTTAAAATAGATCCTTTTAGGAGAGAATATTCGCTGAACCACACGAATTGCGATTTGTGTGTGTCAGGAGTGGTCAGATATCAGCAATTTCACGTGGTAACACTCAATGTTTTCCTCAGATGAGCAATGTTTCGGTTGGAGGTCATACTCCTATTAAAAAAATGATGTTGAATAAATGATGTGTCCATGATTAATATAATGTCATAACTGCAAAGCTGCTATAATTATTGATGCTACCCTAATTCTAAATAGGCAAATTATGCTCAAAGTCATTGCGTTTTAGAGCCGAAACGTACCTGAGAGATCATTACTCTAACATCATTTTGAAGATATGGAAATTGAGTCTCCAGGAGGTTAATCACACACCCTGGGCTGGGGCTCCTATTTACTGATTCCAATTCAGGACTCCGCCCCCCTCCCCTCCCGTCCCCCCCCCCCAGACCTCCCCTTCCCTCATACAACACGCGTATTGAGAAGCTCCAGAAAGCAAGGACCCAGTGTTCCCTCAGATCTGCATATAAAAAGATAAGAAATGACAGTTCTGCCACAGTGTAAATAAGACCTAAACTAGAATATTAGCTATTAAGTTATTGAACATGTAGTAATATGTTGCTCCCGTCTTTACACTTGAAGCGTGTCGATTTTCCGTGTGGTCTAGATGATTCTTGCCTGTCCAACCTCTATGGGGTGGCTGCCGGCCCTGCCCAGGTCTGCCTTCCATGGCCCTTAAGTAACATGACTCCACACCCCCTCACCAAATAAATGAAGGAGAAGATGAATCAGGGCTCTTGGCATTCTGTCCACTGTGTGTTTCTAGAACGAGCACGCTGTCATATGAATTGCCGGTGTCCCAGCTGCAGGTGGGGCTGTGGGGAAGGGTGTGACGCTCCCCCTTCAGCAGGTGTTATATTTGGTGAATGGAAATCTGACATGACAGCCTCACGCTTGCATTTGTGGGGAGATACCCCATATTGCGAGCACCCCACGCCCCAGGCAAAGAGCAGCCTGCTGGCCTGTCCCCTGGGTGCGGAGGGACAGACCTCCTCCCAGTGAGAGGCGCACGGACATCACCGGGCTTCAGCGGAATTGTCTGGTTCTTTGCGCCTGTCACCTTGGTGAACGAACGCACAGAAACCCCAAACTGGAGAAACCCTCTGAGGCAAATCAAGGCTGGGCGATGGGTCCCAAACCTGAGGCTGAAATCGCATGAGGATAGTGTCGGGCTCGGAGGCTTGGGTTCTTGCGCACAGAATCTCCGGGGAGGCAGGTCCGTGACAGCGTCAGAGACATGGCCGGAAAGACCCTTTAGCTACGTGCTGGCCCCCCGAGGTGCGCGCTCACACAGCTGTTCAGGGGGGCGCCACACACGTTTTCATCGGCATGTGTCCCCCTGTCATCCCTGCCTGCCATCCTCGGACAAGGAGGGCCTTCTGCGCAGGCGAGACGCAGTTTGATCTTTGCACCCCCATCCTTACCACAGGAACGCACATTCATTCAATGTTTGTTGAATTAATGAATGAATCCCTGTGGGGTTCTAACTAGGACTACGTTTTACGAACAGGCAGAGGGTCCGTGTAATACGGACAGAGAGCCGTCACCTGCCACCAATTTACAAAATCACAGTATTTTAAAAAAATTTTTGTTTGGTGTTTTATTTTTTTTTAAGACAGAGACAGAGACAGAGACAGAGCATGAGCGGGGAGGGGCCGAGAGAGAGAGGGAGACACAGAATCAGAAAGAGGCTCCAGGCTCTGAGCTAGTTGTCAGCACAGAGCCCGACATGGGGCTCAAACCCACGACTGTGAGATCATGACCTGAGCTGAAGCCAGAAGCTTAACCGACTAAGCCACCCAGGTGCCCCCCACATTTTTTAAATAAAAAGATCTTGAGCTCCTTAAAACAGTCCAACTTGAATTTTGACTGATATGGCATTGAGTTTATACACTAATTTGAGGATAATTTAAAACATTTAAAATACATTATCCTGTGCAAGAGGAGATTTATTCAAATTATTTATATCTTTATTCTTCTTTTTACATTTTTCATTTTGAAATAACTTCTAACTCACAAAAAGTTGCAAAAAGGGCACAAATAGGTTTTCTCTGTGCCCTTCACTCAGCTTCCCCAGGTATGAACTTATACAGACGGTACGATGGTCAAAATCAGGAAATCGATGTACAAATAATTCTATTTACTGATCAACAGATTTTCTTCAGACTCTACCTTCTCTGCCCACCACCCCCACACGTCCTTTCTCTGCCTAAGAGCCAGCCAGGGGGCACACGGGGCATCTCATGGGCATGCCTCCCGCGTCTCCTCCTATCTGGGACACTTTCTCAGTATTTTCTTGCCTTTTGTAAACTTAACACCACCGAAAGATGTCGTAACTGAAGAAGGAATACCCAGACTGCGATTTTGTAGGTCTCTCTGTTTGAGTTTGTCTGATGTTTCCCCATGATTAAACGAGAGAATTCCATAGAACTGTGGCTTCCAGGCACAAAAAAACCAGAGCACCCAAACAGTGCATAAGACATACTTATACTAAAAAATGTTCCATTGTTTACCTGAGATTCAACTTTTACTGGACATTCTGTATTTGTATTTGGTAAACGTGGGAGGCCGATTCATAAGCGATTCTGTGCCCCTCTCGGGGCGCCACAGCACGGGGACTTCATCTGTTAGCCCTCATTAGTTTTGGTACCTGGGGTAAGGGGGCGTCTGCCAGCTTTCTCTGCTATAAAGTCATTATCTTTCCCTTTCTAATTAGTGGGCATATTGTGGGAGACATTTTGAGGCTGTGCAAATATCCCTTTTACATTACATTTTCATCCATTAGTTTTAGCATCCACTGATGGGTTTTTTTTTTTATTTTCCCTGCAACAATTATTACTGGGGTGTTTGCAAAATGGGGTTTTATACGTCCGTCATTCCTTCTATACGTATTAGTTGGGCTCCTACTGTAAGGAAAAGCTGTGCCTTCTTCCGCCACTGATTTATTCAATTGTTTTTTACGTTAGCGTGAGCTCGTGGGTATCAGTTTTGTGGTTGAGATAATAATCCATTCCTACCATTATTTGCCGGGATGTCCACTTGCTCCGGGTCTGGCCCTGCGCGGTGACGTCTGCTGGTTCTGCGCCATCGGCTCTGCGAGCTTCCTTGCTTTCCATCACCGCGACGTGTTCAAGGTCCCCTTGTACCCCCCCTGCCCCAGCCCTGGATTTGGGCTTTTCCCCCAAGAAACTCCTGTCCTTTTTATCAGAGAAAGATATTCAGAAACCAGGATCTCAGCACTAGGTGTAAAGTATCTATGTAGTTCTGAATTTTTGTTCTTATTATAAATTTTATTAACAAATTTCATTTTCTAGTTGGACATTTCAGGTATAGAGAAATGCTTTTTATTTTTTAGAATTATCTTTAACAACCTAATTAAAGCTTCTTTTTTTAAATTTTTTTTACATTTATTTATTTTGTGAGAGATAGAGTGAGACAGAGCATGAGCGGGGAGGGGCAGAGAGAGAAGGAGA
Source organism: Mungos mungo (assembly GCA_004023785.1). Lineage (NCBI taxonomy): Eukaryota > Metazoa > Chordata > Mammalia > Carnivora > Herpestidae > Mungos > Mungos mungo. The sequence continues at coordinate 27,321 of PISW01008642.1, read as the reverse complement.
CACAGAATCCAAAGCAGGTTCCAGGCTCTGAGCTGACAGCGCAGAGCCTGATGCCGGGCTGAAACCCACAAACCGTGAGATCATGACCTGAGCCAAAGCCAGATGCTCAACCGACTGAGCCACCCAGGTGCCCCAAAAAAACTTTATTTTCTTTTCTAATATTACCCTTATTTAATTTTGGAATCAAAAAGATACAAGCTTTATAAAAATGAGCTGGGAAACTTTTAGTCATTTTAAGTATTCTATCTTAAAGAACTTTATGGGTAGACTTAACTATTTCTTAAAAGTTTGGCACACCACTAAAAATGTGTTTGAACTGATGAACAAGTTCCGCAAGGTTATAAGATATAAGATCAATGTAAAAAATCAAGTTTATTTTTATATACAAGCAATCGCAATCTGAAAGTGAAATTAAAAACAATCCACTCACAATTACATAAATGGGCATGGAATACTTATGAATAAATTTAACAATGGAAGAGTAAGACATGTACACAGAAAACTGCAAAACATTATTGAAAAAAAATCAAAGAAAACCTAAGTAAATGGGAGGATATTTATTATATGTCCACGGACGGGAAAATTTGATGGTAAAATGAATTCCCTACATTTATCTAGAGTTCAATGTAATCATTATGAAATTCTACCTTGTAGCAGAAATTGACACTCTGAATTTAAAATTCCAATGGAAACGGAAGGGACTCAGAAGGCAGAAACAATCTTGGTAAAGAACAAACTTGGAAGATTCTTCAAGTTCCCTGGTTTTAAAGCTTACTACAAACCTACAGTGATCACAGGTGTGGTACTGATATAAAGAAAGACACCTAAGTCAATGCAACAGACCTGAGATTTTTAAATAAACTCTAATATTTATGGTCCATTGATTTTTGAGGAAAGCATTAAAGCAATCCAATCGGAAAGAATAATCTTTTCAACAAATGGTGCTGGTGCAAACAGATGCCCACATGCAAGAGACCAAACGGGACCCCTGTCTCACACCATACAGAAAACCCAACTCAACGTGGACCACAGACCTAATGTAACAGCTAGAACTCCAAGGGTCTTCAGAGAAAATACAGCAATAAATCGTTGTGATATTGGGTTAAGCAATGAGTTCTTAGCTACAAAACCAAAACCATAAGTGATCAAAGAGAAATGATAAATTGGATCAATTGAAGCACAACCATCTGTGCTTCAAAAGACACGGTGAAGAAAGTGAAAGACTGCACATGGATGGGGAGAAAATATTGGTAAGTTACCTGATAAGAGGATTGTATCCAAAATACATAAGAACGCTTACAACTCAAAAACTAAAACAGACAAATAACCCAAATTAAAAATGACGGGGTACCTGGGTGGCTTAGTCGGGTAAGCATTGGACTTTTGATTAATCTCAGGTCCTGATCTCATGGTTTATGGGATCGAGCCCCGCGTGGGGGCTGACAGGGTAGAGAAGGCTGCTTGGGATCCTCTCTTGCTCTCTCTCTGCCCCTCCCCTGTGCCCTCTCTCCCTCCAAGAAAAGAAAAAAAACTTTAAAAATGAGCAAAGGATGTGAATAGGCATTTCTGGGAAGAAGACTTATAAATGACCAATAAGCACATGAAAAGAAGCTGAACAGTATTAGTCACCAGAGAGGGGAACCTAAAAGCCACCGTGGAATAGCACTGAGTTAAGGTTTTGTAGCTAAGAACTCACTGCTTAACTCATTTGGTGACGTCCACCAAAATGGCGATGATCAAAAAGATAGACAATAGCAGGTGTGGCAAAGATGCGGAGAGACCGAAACACACGTACACTGATGGCAGGGATACAAAACGGTGGCCACTTTGAAAAACAGTTCGTTACTTTCCAATAATGTTAAACACGGGGTTGCATATAGTCAAGCAATTGTACCTCTAGGTATATACCCACGAGAAATGAGACATATGTCCACCCAAGAATGTGCACACAAATATCCATCGCAGCACTGCTCATAATAGCCCCAAAGTGGAAACAACCCGATTTGATGAACGGATAAACAAAATGTGGTATATCCATACGACGGAACATCGACAGCAGGACAACAGTGATTTGCTAGGAGGCACACGAGTCTTGAACACCTGATGCCAAACCTGAGAAGCCAGCCATAAAGCACTACATACGGTTTAACACCATTTACGTGAAATGCCCAGAATAGGCCAATCAAGAGAGGCATAAAGTAGATTATCTGTGTAGGGCTGAGGATGGGGAGGTGAGGTAGGACAGGGAAAGGAGAAGTGCCTGCTAACGGCTTCTGGGCGCTAAGAATGTTCTAAAGTAGATCACAGTGACTGTTGCATAACTCTGTAAGTGAACCAAGGCAACTGAATGGTGCACCGTAAATGGGCGAAGTTTATGATATATTAATTACACGAAAGCTACAGGACTGGAAACGTTCGTTAACACTCTCGGTGAAGTCACCCGCGCCAGGGATGTTCTGGAAGGACACCATTTCAATAACAATATCGGTCCATTCATTTTCCATCTCTCTCTCTCTCTGAAATTTTGAAATTTAGCATTTTTATTTACTACTCACCCACTTAAAAATTGTTCATACGTTTATTGAGATGTAATTGACGTGTAGCATTTTATTGGCTCCAGGTGTCTAGTTAACATTCTCTACCCCACAGAGTTCAGGTTTTTTCATCCCTACAGTCATCGTTTTGTATTACTTTTCAAATTTATTAGTAGAAATTGTTCAAAGTGGTCTTTTTAAAATTTTTTAATGTTTATTTATTTTTGAAAGAGAGAGAGAGAGAGAGAGCACAGGCAGGGGAGGGGCAAGAGAAAGGGAGACACAGAATCGGCTTAACCGACTGAGCCACCCAGGCGCCCCGCTGGGAGACACAGAATCGGAAGCAGGCTCCAGGCCCTGAGCTGTCAGCACAGAGCCCGATGCAGGGCTCAAACTCACGAACCTTGAGATCATGCCCTGAGCCAAAGTCGGACGTTCAGCTGACTGAGCCCCCAGGTGCCCCCAAGGTAGTCTTTCTAATATGCTGTGCCTTAGCTTTTCACCTCGTCCCCCTGGAAATTGTTATTTGTGTCTGTTCATCTTGCCAGTGATCTATCTCTCCTTCATTTGTTCCAATAATTTGGTTTTCTCAGTTAATCTCTTTTAACATTTTGTTCTGTTTCATTGAATCATGCCTTTATTTTCATTATATCCTTTTTCTATGATGTTCCTTTTGAAACTCCTTCAGTTGGCTAAATGACTTCTAAACATAATTTCATTTTCTCTGAAATGTATCCAAGACTAGAAATTCTATACATTTCCCTCCTAGGTACTGTTTTTATTATGCCCCACGTTTTTTGTTATGAAATGATTTTATTATCACACTGTTCTCAACATTACTTAATTTTCTCTTTAATTCAAGATTTATTTAGTAGTGTGTTTTTTAGTTTCCAAACATATGGACTCTTAAAAAGCCACCGCTGTGTTAGTAATGTGCATTTTTTTTATCCCAGTGTTGTCGAGGGACGTAATCTGAATGACATCGATCCAGATTTGGCCGTACGCGTGGCCTAGTTTTGTAAACGTGCACATGTGTATTGTGTGCCTCCTCTGGAATACAGCTCCCTCTCTCTCTTTTTATTTAATAGCTCAAGCGGATTAAGGACATTGTTTGAATCTTTGACAGCTAGGCTTGGATTGTATCGCTTTGCTCCCTCCATTTTTAAAAAAGAAATTCTAAAGTCTCACAGACAATTGTTGACTTAACCACTGTCCCCTGAGGTCCTGTCCCCGAAGGCGGGTTTTGCATTTACTGTGGATTCAGCTCCCCGTTCTCTCTGGTCTCCCCCACCCCCTCCCCGTTCTCTCTGGTCTCCTACCAGCGTGGGTGTCGCCCTGTGGCTCTTACGGTATTTGGGCTTTGTACTCTATTTTTTCAGGAATTCAGATTACTACACAATTTTCTTTAGGTTCCCTTTTGCTTAGTATGAGATTCTAACCCTTCTATTTTCATTTCTTTGTCTTTTATGTTCTCAGTGTTTTTCTTCATGCTCTTGTTTTTGACCCCAGATGTATCTTTTCGTCAGTAGATTTAATCCATTTGCATTTATCATAAGTACTCATAGAAAAAACTCACTTCTGGAGCACCTGGGGGGCTCAGTCGAGGTTAAGCCTCTGACTCTTGATTTCAGTTCAGGTCATGATCTCATGGTTTGTGGGTTCAAGCCCCGTGTTGGGCTCTGCACTGAAAGCCTGGAGCCTGCGTGGGATTCTCTGTCTCCCTCTCTCTCTGCCCCTCCCCCTGCTCGCTTGCTCTCTCTCTCTCTCAAAATACATAAATGGAAAAAAAAGAGAAAAAACTCACTTCTGATATTGTATTTTTAATATGCTGAACCTCTTCCTCCTTTTAGTTTTGCTTCTGGTTTCTCCTGCGCGGGTCCGCAGTCTCCCGCCGTCGGAGCGCGAGGCACTTCCGCGGTCCTCGCTGGCCTCACCGTCGGGCCAGTCCCGTGCGGGCCGGGCCTTGCTGACTCTCACACCTGCCGGCCCCGGCGCTTCTCCTGGTAGAGCGGGAGGTGGTCACGCTTCCGAACCCCATAGCGTCCCCCCACCCATGTTGGTACCGCCCACGGGGTAGACTCTGGATTCTCTCAAAGAATAATTGTCGCCGAAATATTTGACTCCTTTGAATTCCTGTCTTTTAGAACCACCACTTAAGGATTTAGTTCTCTTATTTTTAGTACTTTCCCCCAAGTGTTTTCTCACAAAAAGTGAGCCCTGTGTGGGGATTTCTCCTGTGATGCCTTCAGATTTGAGTGGCAGCTCTCCTAGACATAGGATTCTAGGTTCAAATCTATTTCCCTTTAATTATTTAAAAATATTGCTCCAAAAAAAATAAAAAAATAAAAAAAAATAAAAATATTGCTCCATTGTTCCCTTGCAGTGAGTGCTGCTGTTGAGAAGTCTAATGACAATCGGGCTTGTTCATTGTAGATGAACTACTCATTACTTATGGAAGCTTCTAGAATATTCTCTCTGTATTTGGTGGTCTCGGATTTCACTACCATATGTCTACATGTGAGGTTTTTCTTATCCTCTCCCACGTTTTAAAAAATTCTATGAGATTTTTCTTTGTTTCTGGGAAATGTATCTGCATTTGTTTTTTCAAATGTTGGCTCTGCTCTGGATTCGCTGATCACGCCTCCCGCGATTCCTACGTCCAGACACCGGCGCTTCTGTCATCATTTCCCGGTGCTTCCCCTCCTTCCTCTCCTGTAGCCGCCAGGAAAGACGCCTCAATATTATGTCTTAACTCATTAATTCCTTCTTCAACTGTGATAGCCAGCTATTTATCATGTTTATTATGTCCTGACGCTTTTATTGCTTGTGGTTTTTGAACTCTCAGCTGCGGCTCTCAATTACACTATTATAAAACGTAGGAAAATAAACTCTGACGGTAGTTTTCCAGTTAAATGAAAATTTGGTATTTTAAAGGTCTCCCAGGTGTGTGTGTGTGCGTGTGTGTGTCCCCGTGTGTGTGTCCCCGTGTGTGTGTCCCCGTGTGTGTGTGTGTGTCCCCATGTGTGTGTGTCCCCGTGTGTGTGTGTCCCCGTGTGTGTGTGTGTCCCCATGTGTGTGTGTCCCCGTGTGTGTGTCCCATCTGTCCCCACCTGCCATCCTCGCAGCCACAGCAGCCCTGGAGCAGGAGGCGCCCGGTGGCGCACAGAGCTGGGTACCACGGTCGGAACCGATGCCCATGTTGGATGGAAAAGCTGCATCAACAGGGTCACATCGTGTTTGTGTCCGACAGACGGCGTTTTCATGACTCTGCGCAGTCCCTTGGCATGGGTCCTGCTCCCCTCCGGCCCAGGGATGGCGAGCCCAAGTGGCATCACGGGGTCCTGGCACTAGTGTTGAGAGAGGTCGGAGCGTCCGGCCCCTGGAGGGCTGGGCTCCATTCTGATGCTCCCGGAAATTCCCTTCCAGGCCCAGAATGCCGGCGCTCCCACGTCCCCCGGCCCCTCTGGGAAGGACATCCACCGGATGGCACGTGTGAGGGTCACGGAGAAGGGGTGTCCCTTACAGACCAGCACGCTCTCGTTGGGGACAGAATAGGTGACAGGCGGTTTGTCGGTTTAGCTCACTTCCATTTTCCGGTAGCGGGTCTCAGCACGGGGTCCGTCTGGAAGTGTGTGTGGAGTGTGTGTGGCCCTGGCTGGTGCTGGGGACCTCGGTCCGGCCGGCTTGGGCAGGCCTGCTGGGTCCGAACACGGGGTTCTGGAAGGGTAAACCCTGGGTCAGGGAGCCTGCACCCAGCAGCCTTTGGGGACAGCCTGTGGGGCCACTTCCCCCACAGGGGGTGGGGTCTTCCTGGAGTAGGCCTGGGTTTAGTGCTCCCTGGCCCCTGCCAGTGTCCTCCTGGGGCCAGAGCCTGTCTGACATCTGGGACTTGCTCCCCCCTAACCAGGTAAGGGCCTGTGGGAGCCCTCGGCCCCCTCGCTGTGGATGTCCCGTGCTAAAGCGCTACCCTGCAGCGTGAGTGCGCTTGGAGGTGGGAGGTGATGAAGGTGACAAAGAGGTTACGGGGTCGGGCTGTGATCCAGCCAGAGCGGTGTCCCTGGAAGAGGGGCAGACACCAGGGCTGGGGCTCTCCCCTCCCACTCCCCCCCCACCCCCAGTGCGGTGAAGACCGGCCACACGAGGGCTCGGCAAGACGGGGTGTCTTCAAGTAGGGGGGAGATGCTTCGCCACAAACCACATCTGCTGGCGCCTCGGTCTTGGACTTCCAGCCTCAGAGCCCTGAGAAGTAAGTGACAGCTTCCGGGCGACCCACCACGTGGGGCTTGTTGCGCCGTCAGAGCAGACTGGGCATCATCCCCTCACCCACCCGCTCTGTGCGCTGCTCCTTATCCAAGGGGACACCAGCCCCCACCCGCCAGCTGCAAAAGCCGCCCCCTGTCCCCTGAGCCAAGATCTGTGAAGCCCCTGGTTTAGATCCTGTCCCATCGGGGGAGTTGGGCGGTCCCCCCCCCCCCGAAGCAGGACACGTGTGTTCCAGAGTCAGGAAGGTGCTGGACTTGGTAAGCATAACCGGAAGCAATGATGTCTTGCACGAGCAGACACACTTGTGCACAGCAGACACTCCTGTGCACGGGCGGACACCCTTGTGCACCAGAAGACAAACTTGTGCATGGATGGACACGCTTGTGCACGAGCTGACACACTTGTGCGCGGGTGGACATGCTTGTGCAAGGGAAGACACACTTGTGCATGGGCAGAGATGCTTGTGGGTAGAGATGCTTGTGCACAGGAGGACACGCTTGTGCATGAATGGACACGCTTGTGCACGAGCAGACATACTTGTGTATGGGTGGACATGCTTGTGCATTGGCAGAGATGCTTATGCACCAGAAGACAAGCTTGTGCATGCACGAACACCCTTGTGCACAGCAGACACACTTGTGCACGGGCGGACATGCCTCTTAAAGTGAGTCAGCTGGTGTCAGTAATGCAGCTGGAACCCCTTTATTCTGCAGGAAAAGCATGTTCTCATGTGCAGGTGAGAAGCCCACCTGGGAGACAGACTCAGAGCCCCCAGACTGTGGCTTGGTGGTCAGGTGTTCGCGGCTAAGTCTGTCGCTAAAACGAATGCTGCCCTTTTACGTGATAAATAACTATGTGAAAATAATTATTGCGTGGGGCTAGAGCACCACATGAGTATTTTCCCCAGAATGCTTTCCAAGCACCTTTAGAAAATAGGAATTTATGAGAAGCCTTTGATAATGGACATAACTGAGGCGATGCTTCCTGGAAGTTAATTTTCTTCAGGATTGTGGAATTTCAGGTTTGGTGATCTGAGTTCAGGCTCCCACTGACCGATCTCTGGTGAGTCGTTTAACTCGTCAGAACCCAGGTCTCTTCATCTGCAAAATGAGAAAATGACTCGCGCCTGCTGTCTAACCCTTGAAAGGGCTCGTGTAACAAGCAGTGCTGAATGTAAGGCACGAGGCTTACACCATGTGGGAGAACACAGCCGTGAGCCAGGCAGGACCCCCTGTGGGTCATTCCAGCCAGTTCCCTGGCCATCCGGTATGGGGGAGGGTCAAACTGCCACTGTCCTTAATTCTCTCTTAACCGTGGGCATAAATAATGGTGGCAGCTTACTCTGTGAATATGAAAAAGCAATTTGTCATTACCATTTTAGAGAAGACTGTTACCGTTGAGTTTACAAAGACTTGGGTTTGAATTTTAGCTGTGCCTCTTCCTTTCTCTGTAATTTTGGGGAAATTACTTAGCTTCTCTAAGCCTCCATTTCTGTATCCATGAAACGGACCCCAGCACACCTATCTGGCAAGGTTCCTGTGGAGACTGGGTGAGATTATTTACCAGCAGCCTCTAACAGGATCAGCAGGGTGTCTGGTAGCCAGCCAGTCCTGGGTCTGTGATCTTACTATTTTCTGCTACTCCGAGCAACATATTTGCATGGGCTTCTCCTCTGCCCCGTCTAGATGTTAGATGCCGGGGAGCCTTCCAAGGGCTGGAATATTGCCTTCTAAATTTTCTCAAGCCTTTGCAGCATTAGGAAGCCGAAGACAGGTTAGCTGGAATGATGGCTCAATTTCACTAAACCTGAAGGCTGGGGGAAAAAAACAATCTGCTGATTCATTGCATTTGCTGAATAGACAGACTTTCAGTGTTTCTGTGCTACAGATTTATTTAATCTTTGATCATTTAATTAAAGCATGTTTGTAGCCAATTTGTGTCTGCTCAAAATTGTCCCTTTGTCTTTCCGGAGATTCCCTTTCTTGGGGTAAAATTGCAAGCAGGCAACATTTCTGAGATGTTTTATACTTCGAGTTTGACTTGGGTATATTTATGGCTGGGACGCGGGTTTCAGATAGTGGGAGGGGCAGCGGGCGGCCAATCCCGAGGCAGAGCTGCTCAGGTCATTTGCATATCACCGCCCACATCTGAGCAGCGCCACCGGATGGTGAAATACAGCCTTTGGGGGGTGTCGGCCCGGGTTAAGATTTCAGTCGCTCCTTAGCTGCTCCAGCAATTTCCTTGCTGGCGACCTTGCATGTGTATGCGGCGCGCGCATGGGTAGAGCTGTCAGAAGACTGTAAAATCTCACCCCTCTTACAACTGAACCTGAGGATGACGATGAGCCCTCTCCCCGTTGAGTTCTGCTCATTAAGACATTGATTTATGGCTTGTTGTTTTTCTGCGGCTCGGTGTGACATTAGTACCTACAAAAAGGCAAATGCGTGAGAATGCTTTTAAGGCAAAATCCATTTTTGCAAAGGTAATGATGTTCTAAAACTGGAAAAAGTGCAACTCAAGCAAAAAGAAACGAAATAAACCCGAAAATGACTGCATTCTTTTTCTTTCTAGCTTTTCTGAGTAGGAACTTTTTTTTTTTCAACGTGCTATCAGATTGCTCCCATTATTTAAAAGTATTTTTAACACAGGAAAAAGTTAATAAGTTTCATATTTTATATTTCGCAATGTTATCCGATCGTCTTCCGCGGTTCCAGATGTTGGCGCACACTCTGCAGCCGGCCTTAGGGTGTAAAACGGATCCTATATAAGGATTCATCCCAGCGCCCTGAAAAACTGCCCGGGCCCAGCAAGGGCCTTGCGTTCGCCGCAGGGCCGGTCTACAAACATGAGCCCCGATTCGAACACCGCAGAATTCACAGGGAATAATTCACAGATTCTAACTGGGAATAAGAGTGAGACATAAACTTTTTAAATGCCGTGTTGATATTTGTATAAATGGAGCTTTGGGGAGGAGGACAGAGAGCTACAAGAAAACACCCAAATCTACTGCGCCTTTGCCCCGGACCCGCGGGAGCAGGCGGGTGAAGGCCGCCAGGACTGGCTGAGCGCCGTGCTCCGTGCACCTTGAAGAATGCACGTCTATGTGAAGGTGCCGGGAAGAAACATCTGTGCTTCCCCTCCAGCTGCACACGGGTCTGCACGGATCTGTGCCCCAGCACCACGCCGTGTGACCTCACGCCCTTGGCGCCCCGCCTCTTGGGGACGACGGAAGGTTGGTATATGACATCGATGGTTTCTGAATACCAGCAGAGAAGGCAGGAGAATGTTCTCCTGAGGGGGTTTTCAGGAGTCGCTGATACGGCCACGGGTCTGAGGCCGTTCAAGTGCAGGCCTGCCTATAATTAGCCGGTTCAAACAGGTGTGGCACGAAAGTCCACCGCCCAGCTCTGGTGAGCGAGAGCCTGAATGGAGGCAAATTCACAGCAGGTCAGTGTTCGTCTCTAACGAGATGTTGCCGGCTGACCGGGACCGGTGTCCCATCCCTGTGTCCCTGGGCAACCCCACCTATGAGCCTTCTCGGCCTGCCTCGGACTTTCCTGTTGGCCCTGGGGTCCTGGGGGACCCTTGTCTCTCTCCATTCTCTGAACCGACCGTCCTCTCCTTCTGCCGCCTGTTGTTGAGCGTGGTCTTGGGGACCACTAACCGGAGGGGACAAGACAGTGCACCCCCCACCGCAGAGGCCCTGCAATCCCCCCTGACACAGAAGCCCAGACACAGGCCTCCGCTGGGGCTTCCTGGGTGGGGGGGAGGCTGTGACCAGGCTCCGCACACGGAGCCGCTCCAACCACGAGGTCTGCGGTCTCACGGCTCCGCAGCTGCAAGTCTGAGGTCAAGGTGTCCGCAGGACGGGCTCCTTCCGAGGCCCCTCTCCACCTCCGAGTGGTGTCCTGTCCCGGCGCTCCTTGGCCGGCGGACACGCTGCTCGCGTCTCTGTCCCCACCTGCACACGTCTTCTCCCTGCGTGCTCGTCTGTCCGTCCAAGTGTCCAGATCTCCCCTTGTTGTGAGGACACAGTCTCGCTGGGTTAGGGACCATCCTAACTCAACCGTCGGCAGAGACTGCTCCCAGGTCCGGTCCGTGCACAGGTGCCGCGGCAGGGGCTCCGCCAGCTTCCGAGGGGCACAGCTCAATCTGGAACAGCTGTCGGCGTTATTGCTGGCCCGCCTGCGGGGCCCTTGCAACACCAGCACCTTCAACAGCTGACGAAGGCGGGAGGCGCGGCTGTCCGGGGACACGAGGTGGCCTCCTCATCTGCCTGCGTGAGGCCACAGGTCTGCACAGCTCAGTGTCAAATAAGACTGTGAACCTCACGGGCAGTTTAGGATCTCGATGTCAGAGACTGTCCCAGACGCTCCCATGGCCCCTGACTTGTCTCTCACCATGGCGAGCTAGCACGGAAACGTCCTGGTTGAGGAACAGAGGACAGTAGCACAAGGCACACATCTGCAGCCCCAGTGATTAAGGAGGCAGGAAACAGGATCGTGTGGAAAGTGGAAAGACACCTGATCCGGATATGTCCTGTTGGGAAAATTGTGCCAGAAAAGCAAGAACAGCAGAGGGATGTGTCGTGGAGTTTAGAGGCCATTGCATAATTGTGAGCATAGCTTATATTGCATGTGAAATAAATTACAATAAATCTGGGGCGCCAGGGGGCTTAGTCGGTGAAGCGTTTGACCTCAGCTCAGGTCATGATCTCACAGGTGAATTTGAGCCCCATGTTGGGCTCTGTGCTGACAGCTCGGAGCCTGGAGCTGCTTCGGATTCTGTGTCTCCCTCTCTCTCTTTCCCTCCCCTGATCACACTCTGTGTGTCTCTCAAAAATAAATAAACATTAAAATTTTTTAAATTAAAAAAAATTTATTTATATAATTTGGTTGCATTTGTTTTCGAGATGAAATGTCAGCAGAACTATTTTTTTTCACTATTTACTATGATATTTTCACCCTCTTTTAAGGCAGTCTTTCCCTGGGCACAGATGCCCTCAGACGACATCGACATCTAGTCTCTCCTGCCGTCTCCTGGGTTAGACTCAATCCTCTTCAAGGACAGCAGGTGACGGGTGTCCAGATAAGGACACGGGACGCAGCATGCGTGTTTTCCTCGTGTGATCCTGTCACGGCAGCACTTCACAGCACCAAGGATGGCCTATCGATAGATTCCTTCAGGTGAGGATCCCAGATGGCTGCCTTCCGACCAGCTCTTTCCAGAAGGAAATCCAGGCACAGGAAGGTGCCTCTAAGGGTTTGGAATCTGAATCCCAGTGTAGATTTTGACACTTCCCCAGCTATTCCACTGAAGAAATGGGGTCAATACCGATTTAAAACCATCTCTTGTTATAAATAAATGCTTAAATTTAAAATAACTGCCAACTACGGGCGCCTGGGTGGCTCAGTCTGTTAAGTGTCTGACTTCAGCTTGGGTCATGATCTTACAGCTCATGGGTTGGAGCCCCGCGTCGGGCTCTGTGCCGACAGCTCGGAGCCAGGAACCTGCTTTGGATTCTGGGTCTCCCTCTCTCTCTGCTCCTCCCCTGCTCAGACTCTGTGTGTCTCTCTCCCTCAAAAATAAACATTAAAAAATTTTTAAAAATTAATTAAAGTAACTGCCAACTGGTTTCTGAACACATCAAGATTCTACAGTAAAAATGGAAGGTGTTGAGATAGTTTTCGAGGGGAATGTCCCAGAGTGGAGGACACCCCAGTGACCGGACCGCACCCGAGGGGTGGCTCACGTTTGGGACCCACGTTTCTCGGAATAACAGCTTGTGCATTTGTGCGCAGAGTTGGGGGGGGCGTCGGGAGCTAGGGGAGAAGCAGAGGGGGCAGCAGGGGCTGTGGGGGGAGGCCCTGTGGGGTCAAGAGGCGATTCCCGGACGGGGTAGGACTGGCTCGTCTGAATAACTCTGTGAATCGCTGTTTGGTCCCCGTGATGAGAGTGACAGCTTGGACGGGGAGCAGAGTGGGGCCCTCCCAGTTTTGCTGGATGGCCAGACACACGGGCTTAATTCTAGTTCTTACACTACGGGGAAGAGCAGTGGTGTGTCGTGTCTGGTCACACGGAAGCCTGAGGCCACCGCGCCCCAATGTGATGGGTAGAAGGGGGAGCAGCGGGCATGCGCAGCGCCCCTGGCCCGGCCCCCCGGCTGGTGCCCGAGAATGATCCTTGCACCGCTAGAGGACTGGGTGGGGGGCTTGGTAGGGGGGAGGGAGGGGGCAAGGGGAGGGTAAGCTACACCCCTCGCTCTGTGCGCTGGAGGAGCCTGTTCCAGCTGGAGGCCTGCAGTGAATACGCTGGGAAACTAGGATGGAGGGAGGTGAGAAGAAGGACCAGAGAGGGACGTTTGTATTTCTAGGGGAGAGACTGGATTCGGGGCTAGAACACTCAACTTCCAGGCGTTCACCATGGAGCCACTGCTTCCTGACCTGCAAGCGGGTGTCCTAGTCCTGCCAGCCTCCTGTGAGGATAGAGTGAGAGGACAGACGTGCAGAATCATGACGTCCTTTCCGGACGTAAGGCGACGCTGTCCGCGAGGCGCTCTCGGTCACATTGGCTTCACCCGATTACAGAGTGGAGGCGAAGCAGTGTTTAAAGCACTGGTGTTGGAAGGTAAGCTAGGAGGGATTTTTAAGTGTCATTGTGTTGTTTAAAATAGCTTGCATATTTTGAGTGCTCTTTATTTATTTATTTGATTTATTTATTTTTAATGTTTTTTCTTAATTTTTATTTTTGAGAGAGAGAGATAGTGCGAGCGGGTGGGGCGGGGGGGGGCAGAGAGAGGGAGACACAGAATCTGAAGCAGGCTCTTGGCTCTGAGCTGTCAGCACAGAGCCCGATGTGGGGCTCGAACCCACAAACCGTGAGATCATGACCTGAGCCGAACTCGGACACTTAACTGACTGAGCCCCCCAAGCACCCCTTGAGTGCTCTTTTAAAAAATATCGAAATGATACACTGTTTTTAGAGGGACTGTGTTTTCAGGTAGCGATGTCATTTAAAAATGAAGAGATGAACATCAAAATCAGACAAGGACATTTCAAGAGAAACAAACACAGACCAATCGTTCTCATAAGCATAGGCGCAAAAATCCTACAAAGAATATTAGTGAATCAAATCCAACAATGCACTGCACTGTACCCCACAACCAAGTGGGATTTATCTGAGGTATGCTGTGCCCAACATCTGAAAACCAGTTCGTGCAATCCGCTGCGTCAACGGGCTAGAGAAGAAAAATCACATGATCATATCAATAGATACAGGGAAAGCGTTTGACAGCATCTAAACCTTATTCATGATAAAAAAAACTCTCAACAAACTGGAAATACAGGCGAACTTCCTCACGTTGATCAGGGAAATCTACAGACACCCTGTAGCTAATATCACGTCATTGCGAGAAGCTTCAATCTTTCCTGCTCAACTCAAGGAAAAATTTGAAAACAAATGGAATTTGTAATTAAAAACTATTCTCATTTGCATTAGCATCGGTCCAAAATGAAATAATTAGGTATGAATCTAACAAAATATGTACAAGGTCTATATGAAGAAAACTACAGAACTCAACCAAGCCCCCTGAGGACAGAAATCATTCACTTATATGTGATCCCCAGACTGTCGGTGTGACGTGGGTTCCTACGAACATAAAGAGACTTTATTGAGACAGACTCGCAGAGGCGGTGCGATCTAGTTTACTCACTCTCATAGCCAGAATGTTACCGTTAATATTCTGTGTGGGTAAACACACCCAGGTCTTTGTTGGTTAATAGTATTTGGAAGGGTTCTTTGATTATTTAATAAGATAGAAGGAATTTGTTAAGGTTGTTGACTCAAGGTTGAGAACACCTCATGAGACATATCTAATTTTTCACTATATATATATATATATATATACACACACACATATATATATTCACAGTGAACAAGAAAATATGAATCCGTCCATTAAGAAAGCAGTGAGAGGGGCACCTGGGTGGCTCAGTCAGTTGAGCATCCGGCTTCGGCTCAGGTCATGATCTCATGGTTTGTGGGTTTGAGCCCCGCATCGGGCTCTGTGCTGACAGCTTAGAGCCTGGAGCCTGCTTCAGATTCTGTGTCTCCCTCTCTCTCTGACCCTCCCCCACTCACATCTCTCTCTGTCTCTCTGTCTCTCTCTCAAAAATGAATAAGCATTGAAAAAAATTTTTAAAGATATATTTTATTTTAACTAAATTCACCTTACTTGGGGAGGAGAAGGAAACTTTGCCTGTGCCTTATTTAGGAGCTTCTGACCACGTGACATTTGTTTAGGTCACGGTTCTCCAGAGAAACAGAAGACAGAGGAACAGAGATTGAGAGACTTCAGGAACTGGCTCGGGGACGGCAGGGGCCGGATGTCCTGACATCTGCGGGCTGGTAGACAGGAAGCCCGCGGCTCCTGCCGACCCGAGTGCGGATTCTACAGGCGGGCGCGCGGACGGCGTTCTCTGTTGCCCTCTTGAGAATTCCTTCTTTGGGAAGCTGCTATTTTTGCCTTCAACCAATTAGATCAGGCCCACGCACACTGTAAAGGGTGATCTTCCTGGCTCCAAGTCTACTGATTTAGATGTTAAATAAACTTTTACAATAACATCTAGATGGGTATTTGACCAAATAACTGGGCACCATAACCTAGCCAAGTACACACATAAAAGTAATCATCACAAATTCTAAAGCAGCTTTTAAAAAATCTGGTCACAGGGGCGCCCGGGTGGCTCCCTCATTTAAGCGTCTGACCTCAACTCAGGTCATGATCTCATGGTTTGTGAGTTCGAGCCCCGTGTCAGGCTCTGTGCTGACAGTCAGAGCCTGGAGCTGCTTCAGATTCTGTGTCCTCCCCCACCCGCCCCTCCCCTGCTTGGCTCTGCCTGTCTCTCTCTCTCAAAAAAAAAAAACTAAACTAAACTAAACTAAACAAGTAAAATAAAACAAAATAAAATACCGGGTCACAGAACTAACGTCTCAGCTGTGGGAGGGGGACACGCATTTTCATTACCAGGCAGCTAACTTGTTTCTTTCTCCCAACACCCCGAACCGCACTGTGATCACAGGCGCCAACAACAATTTAAAAAGGTTCGCCGTAACCTCATTCGGGGGGACACGCTGACGCCGTACACTAGGTTACAATTTTTGCTCTGAAGTAAGAGCTTTTATTGTTCTTTTCGTACTTTAATTTTGTGCAGCACAAGAGCCTTGTGCACGTGGAAACCTAGTGAATAATGGATATTCCCGTCACTAATGCATTTTCTGGGCCAAGAGCAGGCTCTCAAAAACAAAACAAACAAAACAAAACAAAAAAACAAAAAACCAGAACTAGTTTGCTGCCCCTGAAAAGGTCAGGCTGCTTTTAGGGAATTATCAAAACAACAGAAAAACCTGGTCTCAAAATCCAAAACTGAAAAACCTTCCAAACCTAACCTAAAGGTTTTACCTGTAAAATTGTGCCAAAATAGTAAACCAGCCGATTCTAAAACCCAGCGGAGCTGGGACCCCGGTGCGGGGAGACTTTTACGCGGGGGAGTGTGGTCTGGTCCTGCGAGGGTGGATGCCTGGACGGCACGCCCGTAAATCCGGCCTGGAACAGAGGGCTACACAGATAAGGATCAGAATAGACCCCTGGCCGGAATACTTTGGGTTTTCTCAAAGCGCCTCTGCTTTTTCCTCAGGTGCGTTTTCATACACAAATCTTTCCCTATCAAGATAAGGAGCTGCCCCAGGGCGCCTGGGGGGCTCAGTCCATTAAGCATTCGACTTCGGCTCAGGTCGTGATCTCACAGTCAGTAGGTTCGAGCCCCGTGTTGGACTCTGCTGACAGGTCGGAGCCTGGATTCTGCTTCCGATTCTGTGTCCCCCTCTCTCTCTGCCCCCTCCCCTGCTTGTGTTCTGTCTCCGTCCCTCTCTCTCAAAAATAAATAAACATTAAAAATTTTAAGATAAGGAGCTGCCCCTAGACACTCGCTGGTGGAAATTCACAGGAGCAGAGAGCGCTCAGCTCCAGGGGGGTCTCGGCCTGGAAGGAGCTGGTGGGACGGCAGCGGCCCCCGGGTGAGAAAACGGCCTCCCGGGCTTGTGCTGTGGTCGTGACCGCAAATCGGTGTGGCCTGGGGGGCAGCAGCGCACAGCCTCGACGTGGCACGAGGGTATCTGTGCAGTGTCCCTCCCGGATCCCAGCTCAGGGACGTCCGTGAGGCGCGGGGGCACCGCCACCCTGTTCCTGGGCTGCCTCTGACGCTCCCTGACGGGCCGGCGAGTCACTGGGAACAAGTGCACGGGGCCCCCAGCAGGTTTGAAAGGATTTCCGTTTCCATCCTAAACACGGTCCTGTCTCCCAGTGTGTATGCAGTTAGATCCTTTTTGAATGATGATTTTTTACTTTATGTTTTTAAAGCTTATTTATTTATTTTGAGGGGGAGAGAGGGAGAGAGAGCAGGAGAGAATGAAGGCGGCGGGGGAGAGGCAGAGAGAGAGACCCCTGAGCAGGCACTGTCAGCTCAGAGCCCGACGCGGGGCTTGAGGTCAGGAAGCCGGAGATCAGGACCTGAGCCGCAGTCAGACACTTAACCGACGGAGCCACCCAGGCGCCCCTGCAGTCAGAGGTTTAAAATGACCCCAGTGGGCGTGATGAGTGGCCCGCATGAACTCTGTGAAAGTCATAACAATTCTTGAAACCAAAGCTGGAGGTGGATGTCTTTCTAAAATTGCTAATTCTGTCAAACTAAACTGATTTTTCTCTATTTTTGCGTCTCTCCAGTCCCTCACCGAGCACAGGAAACAAAGAATCTTCTGTGGTTTGTCCCTGAATTCCATCACCCTTTTCCCCCAAATCTTGAAGTTAAATATGTTTCCAACCACTTAATAATCAAAATGTATTTCCTCCCCTGAGGCCGGCACCGTGTTAGGGTGGTGTGTGTGGAGAACTGGAGAGCAGGAGAAATTAGAAACTGTGGTTTCAGTGTCTCAGAGAGGGTGTCACGTTCTAGTCAGGTTGGGGCGGGGAGGGGGACAGCACGCACACACACACGTGCGCGCGCACACGTATGCACATGCACACACATGCACATTCACAGTCACATGCACACACACATGTATGTACATGCGCACATGCCCACATATGTGCACACACATGCACACTCACACTCACATCCACACACATGCACACCCATGCACATTCACACTCACATGCATATACACATGTATGCACACGCACACCCACATACTTGCACACACGTGTACACAAATGCATGCACACATGCACACACATGTTCACACATATATGCACGCTCACACAGGCATACACACGCACATATGTACACACATGCACATGCAGACTCTGGTGCACACATGCACACACATGTTCACACGCATATGCACCTTCGCACATGCTCACACAGGCATACACACATGTATGCACACGCACACACCCGTGCATGCCCACATATGTGTGCACACATGAGCGTATGCACACACATGTACACACATGCACGCAAGCGGACACACATATGCACCTCACACACGCACATATGTACACATGCATGCACATGCACATTCCCGTGCACACATGCACACATGCGTGCACACACCCCTGCAGGCGCACACGCACACACGAAACAGCTGGGAACACTAGGGCACTGATGGCCTCCTCCCTGTGTGGCAGGACGGCTCCAGGTCTAAGCAGCTCAGAGGTAGAAGCTGAGCGCGGCCCCCGGAGGGGCGTTCCTCTGGTCCCGAGCCGTTGTTAGAAAGGCGAATGGTCCGTAAGAATGTTGGTGTGGGAGCGGCCCGGGAAGCGGCCGGCCGGGAGAGTGAGCGGCGGCCGCAAGGGTGGACCGCCCGGTGCGGCTCCCCCTTCGGAATGTCTCTCCTTTGCTCCACGAGAACATTGATTCCCTCCTAAAGCGACTAAAGAAATCGGTCGGGCTTCTTAAGAAGGAAAACTCACAACAACCAGTCCTAAAATCAGCTGCGCTCCCGCAAGCCTTGTGACACTCACGCCGAGATCCCTTCTGGGCCATTGCTGGGGAAGCCTGAACCCCGGAGCCCGCACCCCGGGGCCTGCACCCTGGAGCCCACACCCCGGAGCCCGCACCCCGGAGCCTGCTTCCCAGAGTCAGCACCCTAGAGCCTGCAGCCTGGGCCTGCACCCTGGGCCCGCACCCGAGTCAGTATCCCGGAGCCCACACCCCGGAGCCCACTCCCCAGAGTTAGCACCCTGGAGCCTGCACCCTGAGGCCTACACCCCGAGGCCTACACCCCGGAGCCCACACCCCGGAGCCCGCACCCCAGAGCCGGCACCCCAGAGTCAGCACCCCGGAGCCCACACCCTGGAGCCCGCACCCCAGGACATCCGTGCCTGGCTGGGGACTGACAGTCTGGAAGCTGTGGCCGCATGGGGAGCTGCAGGCCAGGAGCAGAGCGTGGGACCCAGGGAGGCTTCATGGGGCCCTGCGGCCCCGGCTCTCACTTCTCCCTCTGGGGTCCCCGGTGGGCACTGAGGTGGCCTTGCAGAGGCCCCTCTTCTCCAACATTATAGTGGCCAGAGTGCAGGCCAGGTCCCGACCCCCAAAGGGCACCGCAGATTAAAGCTCCCCTTCCCCGGGCCTGGGGCAACTTTCCCCGGCAGCCTGAGGCTTGGACCCGGGCAGCAGACGGCTGATGCGGCTCCGGCCCGGCTCCCGCATCCGCGTCTCCTGCCGGCGCGGGCCAGCCGTGTGCCCCGGGGGCGGTGCACCTGACCTCCTCCCCGGGCACCGGTCACAGCGGCCGAAGGCGGGCCCACGCCAGGCGCGTCCGCAGAGCGCGGGGACCAGAGCGTGGGCGGGCCGGTCCGCAGATCGTCACTGGGCCAACAGGCTCGGGGGATCTGACACAGGTCACAGCACGGACCAACCTCGGAATGGCTCCAAGAGAAGAGAAACCGCTCCCCAAGGACCGCAGGCGGTCTAGTCCCGCGATGTCCGCGGTCCTCAAACCCACAGACACAGGAGCGGGTTGGGGGCCAGCGGGACGCGGGGGGGAGAGAGGGGCGTGATCTCCTCGCGGGTGCAGATGCTTCTACCGGGGTGGCGGTGGTCACTTGGCACGATGAACGCGCCCAACGTCACCAGATCACGCGCTTAGAAATGGCTAATTTTATGCTGTTCGACTTTTACCTCAATTTGAAAAGCAGGGAGCGCGCCGCCCGGGACCCGCTGAGAGCCCGGGAACTGTCAGCTCAGGGCGTGCCCGGCTCCGCGGAGCCCCAGGCCTGCCCGTTGTCACCGGTGTGACTCCCCCCCCCCCCAGGACGTCAGGAGCAGAAACACGTGGAAACTACCCTCGTGCCTATTTTGAAACCGCTTCCGCACGGAGTCCTCACTTGCAGCCGCCGCCCTGGTGCGTTGTCTCCGACGGAGACCTCACGGTGGCTGGATCCTTGCCTCCTGCTCCTTCCGAGGGGCGTCGTTGGCACGGTTCTTGTATCCACCCCTTTCTTTCCAGGCCCGGCTTCCTCCTGCGGCTTGGCTCTTCCCACCCACCCCTACCTGCTTTCTGGGGGTGTGACCCCTGGCTGCCGGCCTCTCCCCTGCACGCCGCCCTGCACGGCGGCCCTGCACGGCGACCCTGCACGGCCGTGGGGCTAGCCGCCTGAGCAGCAGCCTGTGTTTCTGAGCCCTGCTAAACCGTTGTCCCCGGGCCCGGGCGTTTTGCACACGGCCCAGGGCCGCCACGAGGACCCATCTCCTGAGAGCCTGGCGCCTGGGCGTTCACGGGGCTGGCTTCCCACCAGTGACTCAGAATTCAGGACAGTGAGGACCTTTATGGAGAACCGGGTTCACACTCCTCGTGTCACGAAGGTGGAGATAGTGTCCCAGAGAAATCTCGGCAGGGCCCAGACCCGGTGTGCTGCTCCCAGCTGCCTCGGGTCCCTGCAGGGGGAGCCCCAGGGGGTCAAAGGCGCTCCCCCGGCCCCTGCAGGTGGCTCAGGTGGTCCTGCCTCCTCCCGACACCCCTCACTCTGGGTTTGTCTCCATCGGCTCGAGGACCCCGTCAGGGATGAGCTCTGGGACGGAGACACCTTTGCAAGCGTGACGTGTCCTCCGTCAGCCCCGTCTACAGGATAATCGTAGCCCAGTGCACACACCTGAGCACCAGAGCATCCGACCCCGGGCCCAGAAGCCTGCCCCCATCCTCCGCGAGCGAACAAACCTTCCTGTCACTGGGGGTCCCCTGTCCCCTCCAACGATCCACTGCAGCCACCATGGTGAGCCCTTTGTCACCCAAACCCCGTGGGAGGTCTTGAATTTACTCCTAAGTGCAGTTTGATTCGCCGACTGTGTGCCGAGGAGTGACTCGGGTCGAAAGCTGGTGGACGTTAAGGATCCTGCTTGAAGTCTCGCTACGGCCGCCCCCCATCAGGCGCTGAAATAACTGCGTCCACTGATGATGGTGGGTCTCACTTAGCTGCTCTGTGCGCTCAGCTCTCTGTCTGCAGGATGGAAACGGCCTGGCGGCCCCCCTGGGTGTTCTGAGGACTAACTCGATGAAAGCTGGGCGCAGCCTGCACAGGCTCTAGGGAAGTCGGGCAGGATTAGGGGTTTCCCACAGAGGTTTGCCTCTCCCCCTGCAAGCCCCTTAGGTAAACAGGAAATGCATTTCGAGAAGGGGCAATCTGGAGCCCCACAGAGGCAGCCCCGGGCTCAGAGGGCGGCTGGCTGGGCCCTGGTCGCTGTTGAATCCCAGCTGAGGATAAGAACAAACCATCACCATCACCACAGGGCAGCTGGGGTCCCCACCACGGGGCAGCTGGGGTCCCCACCACGGGGCAGCTGGGGTCCCCACCACGGGGCAGCTGGGGTCCTCACCACGGGGCAGCTGGCGTCCCCACCACGGGGCAGCTGGGGTCCCCACCACAGGGCAGCTGGGGTCCCCAGATTCCAGGGCAAGCACTTCACCTCAGAGAGAGAGAGCTTTCTCCTTGTAGAAGGAACGGAACGGAAGACGATCCCAACAGAGCCTCTCTTTGTTGACGGGAGGTCCTGGCAGCCGGGCTCCCTCGGGCCACGACACCGCGCTCGGAACCAGGGTGCCCTCTCGGAAATCACCAACACGGGCACGAGACGGTGCCTACCTTTATTCTGACTTGGTAGCCTCCAGAACATTCCAGACAGTTGCCAAATTAAAATGCTTGGGAGCTCTGGTCTGATTTAATGGTCGAAGATGCAATAAAACTGTTTGCACTCATTGTCAAAATATTTGCCCTCTGCTCTGGGAAGGGAGGATTTTCTTCCAGCGAGAGGGCGAAGTCAACAAAAAGATGCAGGGTGTTTGGGAACAGAATGTAGGGACAGTGCGGCGGCGGCGGGGGCGCTGCGGGGCCTGACCAGTCAGAGGGCCCCACCCCGGCGCTTTCCTTCCATGTGCTTCTAGATGAAATGGAGCCGATTCCCGCACTCGCTCTTCCCGCACTCCTTTTCTCCCTTCCACACTCTTCAGGGGTCAGGGCTGTTATGCAAGCGATTCCTAATTCAGAGAAGGTAATTTCTCTGAGAAGGACGGTGCCCTGCTTCTCAGATGAAACCGTGTCTGCTCCGATTCCCCAGCTCGATCTTATCCTGCGGAAATGCTCTTCCGTTGGTCCGCGGACAGCAAGATGCCGTCAACGAAGCAGGCGTTTTCAGGGGAAATCGTTGGCATTGTTTTGTCTTTTCATGTTTTTAATAAAACTTGCAAATGTTTAACATCACATTTGCTACAAGCCAGAGACTTCTGTGTGTTTATGTAAGTGCGTTAGGATGTTTGACCCGCGGGGCGGAGGCACAGGGAGGGTGTGGGGCGAGCCGCGGTCACAAAGCCGGAGCCGTGGAGCTGGAATAGGAGACAGGCAGCCAGCGCTCAAGTCCCCGCTGTCATCCCTATAGCAAGTTCTAGAAAGCTCGGTACATAGAAAAAGAAAACCGTCTGTAATCCCATAAGACCACCTCTTAGAGAAGCTCCTCCATCTGCATGTACATTCTTGTGCAAGACGGGACGGATAATCCACAGTAACTCCTACGCCCTCTTTGTTTCCTGCCTGTTCGCTTCGCGGCTGCAGCGGCGCAGGGCACACGGAGAGCCGCTCGCCCGGCCGCTCCCCTGCTGCCGGGTGTTGAGATGGCGTCAGAGTTTTCACCAAGAGAAATAACGCTTCCGTGAACATCTTTGCTTTGTGTGTCTTCCCGTCATTTCTTTAGGATACATGGAACAAATTACTAGCAGCAACAGCAACATTTAAAAAGGTATCAAGATCTACCGACTAGTTTATTTTCATTTTTTTATTAAAACCTTTAATGGTTATTTATTTTTGAAAGAGAGAGGGCACGAGCAAGGGAGGGGCAGAGAGAGTGAGAGACACGGAATCCAAAGCAGGCTCCGGGCTCCGAGCTGTCAGCGCAGAGCCCGACGTGGGGCTCGAACCCACGAACCGTGAGACTGTGACCTGAGCTGAAGTCAGATGCTTACCCGACTAAGCCATCCAGGCACCCTAAGATCTACCTACTAGTTTAAAAGAAAATCTCACAGACCCAAGGAACAGGTCATTTCTAGATTATTTAAATAATCTCAGAGCATGACAACTCATTTTATAAGCACATACCATAGAAAGATATTTCAAAAAAAGATTAAAATGAATAAGCAAAAAAAGAGAACATTTCAGACCAAAATAACTTATGAAAATTCATGTAAAATGTTAAATTGAAAACATGAGCTAAATAAATCTGTGACACATTAAAAACAAAAACAAAAACAATGTGCCACAACCAAACAGGTTTTATTCTTAGAAAGCAAGAGTAACTCACTACATAGACTAAGGGTGTAAATGTTGTGTTCCTTTAAATAGACATTGAAGTAACAATTAAAAATTCCTTAGCCACTCTTGATTAAGATCTTTATTAATCAAAGTTATAAATAAATTTCTAGCAAATGATTGAAGACTCAAGAGAGAAACATTTCATCCTGAGGTGCCCGGGTGGCTCAGTTGGTTAAGCGTCTGACTTTGGGTCAGGTCAGGATATCACAGTTTGTGGGTTCAAGCCCCTGCATCGGGCTCTGTGCTGGCAGCTCAGAGCCTGGAGCCTGCTTCGGAACCTGTGTCTCCCTCTCTCTCTACCCCTCCCCTGCTCACCCTCTGTCTTTCAAAAATCAATGAACATTAAAAAATTTAAAAAAGAGAGAAACAGACAACATGGCCTGCAAGGATTATCTTCAATGACTTTGGAGGTTCAGTTACTATAAGAAAAAATGTGAAAATACTGAAATTCAAAGATAGTATCATCTCAGTGAGTAGTTTGCATGGTTGCAGACTTAGAAAAGCCCCAAACGTGCACCAAAATATAATATTAAGTGTGTTAAAAAGCTGCTACCGTATGTCACGAGCATCGTCCCTACGTCCACATGGACACACGGCTGCACCGTGCTTTCGGTGTGTGGTCAGGCACAGCGACAGTCCGGACTGTAGCACACCTAACATTTAACGTAATTAAGAAATCATATGAATTAAAGTAGATGATTATATTGGAGAATGGAGAAGTGAGCCTGAGAAAACGGAGACTAGAGTGTGTGCTGACCGATGAAATCAATATTCTAAAGAAGTTCATTCTCCCCTATTAACCTCTCACTTAAATCCAAATCTCACTTTTGCATTAGAAACTACGCTGCTAATCTGGAGGTGAAAATGTCCTGGGGTAGCTAAGAGAAGTCTGCAGAAAGAGAGCGGGCGCCTTGGAGACCCCAGTGGCTCAGCTGTGACGGGACAGTTCTAATGGGCAGAGACGCACGGCCTTCGCTGCAAAACGGAGAGCACAGGGTAGGTCCACACCCGTGTAGGGAGTTTATACTGCGCGGTAAAGATTGTATTTGAAAGCAAACAATTATACGATACAAACTTGATTATACAGTAGAGAGTGAGAGATACCGGCTCTCCTCAGGGGAAAGAGAAGCGCTGGCTGCCTACCTCATCTGCTCACAAAATGAGGTATTGACACATCAGTATATGTACACATACTAGAAAATAAAAATATAAACAAGGGGAGAATATCTTAATTGGGGAATGGAGGTTTTATTGTGGTTTTAGCATAAGACCAAGACCAAAATGGTATAAAGGAAAAAATAATTGAAGTTGCCAGAGACGTCATACAAAACAAATAACAAATAGGAAAGATGCGTAATTGTCCATAGATGAACTATTAATCTTTCTAATACATAAAGGTCAAAAAGTCAAGAAGAGGGGCGCCTGGGGGGCTCAGTCGGTTCAGGGTCCGACTTCGGCTCAGGTCATGAGCTCATAGTCCATGGATTCGAGCCCTGCGTCGGGCTCCGTGCTGACAGCTCAGAGCCTGGAGCCTGCTTCCGATTCTGTGTCTCCCTCTCTCTCTGACCCTCCCCTGTTTGTGTTCTCTCTCTCTCTCTCAAAAATAAATAAAAGCATTAAAAAAAAAAGTCAAGAAGGAAAAGGCAACTGAAGAGAGAAACTGGCAAAACACACCACCAACCCATCCTTAGAGGCAGAAGCGCGGCGGGCGCGTGCAAAGCGCTGAGGGTCAGCCAATCAGGAGAGCTGAGTATCAATTTTCACCTACCAGACTGGCAAAGACTAAACTATTAATACCACCTTTTTGAGGAATTTTGATGAACAATCGGCACATACTGCGATGTGACACCACGTTTTTTCGGAGGGAGGCGGGCAATATCTATCAAAATGTTAAATACGCACACCTTCCCACCTGGCGTTTCCACGCAGAGACCTCTTCGTTAAGAGCACTCAGCGTGGGCCCAGAGTCTGGTTTTCATTACACGTGCGTCTAACAATATCTCTTGCAGAATTTTTTAACGTGAAAATTTTGAAATATGCAAGTACTCATCAGAAAGAGGGTAGGTAAATAAATTCTGTGATCGGTTTTCACTGGAATTTTATGCCACTGTTAATAAAAATTAGGCGAATCTGTACTGAGCTGACGTGCACACATGTCCGTACATAACTTTTTAAGTCGCAGAACAGAGAACATGTATGGACCCTGTTTAAATAAGATAGTGTAGGGCCGCCTGGGTGGCTCAGCCGGCTGAGTGTCCGACTCTTGATTTCGGCTCAGGTCATGATCCCCGGGTCGTGGGATCCATGCTTAGCAGGGAGCCTTGTTAAGATTCTCTCTCTCCCTCTCTGTGCCCCTCCCCCCTTGTTCTCTTTCTCGTTCTCTCTCTAAAAAATAAAAACAAATAAAGAAGAGAGTGTGTGCCAAAGTGTCATACATACTTCCATACACTGTCGCACACACGCACACTATCTACATTGGAAACACACCCACATATACATATGAAACACACACACCCACTTCCAAATGGAGGGTAACACGTCAAGGGAAACATACAAAAAACTTGCAACTGCGAGTCGATGGGAATTGGAGGAATTTTCACTTTCATCTTCCACTCTCTTGACCTGGCATCGCTTAAATTATTTACAAGTGGATTTTCTCGCATAAAGTTATAAAAAAGCAGGGCACCCATTTAAAAGTTAAGATTAAAAGGCCTAAGGATCTGAGCGGGTTTTATAGAGCTGGGTACACAGCGCCAAATCACTTCCAAACGTGGCGGCCCAGTTTGCCGAGCCCCAGTTCCGCACGGGCCGTATCTGCTCGTCCCGGTGAAAACGGATCTCCTCCGCGGCTGGATTTCTAGGGAAATCGCGGGACAGCTCCTCGGTGCGGCAGAGGGAGCCTCTCGGGCCGGGATTTGTCTTCAGTTCTTTGTCCTTTGCTCACCGTGTCCTGCAGCTTTCTCCACATCTGACCCAGAGCAGACGCAGGGGAAGAAAACCCAGCAGCAGCACAAGCGAAATCCCAGTCCGGCCGTTTTGTCATTGGAGCCGCTCATCACAAGGTCAGTGTTGAAGTGCGAGGCCGACGTCCAGCAGGGGGCTGCGGAAGTGGCGTGGGCTTGGGTTATCCATAGACCCCCCTCCGCGTGAGGCCAAGCCACAGAGCCCCGCCCTCGGTGAGCCCACCGGCCCGCCTCCCTCCTCCGTCACCCCCCAGAGGGGAGGGGACTCTCCACTCGAACTCTTGCAACACAAGTAATGTCCTGGCTCTTGACGTCTGTCGCTCGCTGCCTGTGTCCTCCTGCCAGAAGGCAGGTCCCTCGGGGGCAAGGGCGCTTGCGTGTTGCTCACGGACAGTCCAAGTGACCGAACCAACATGGGGCGCATAGTAGGTGCTCGGAACTGTCTCCTGGGGGAACGCAGCTGTCCGACTGTCTTTCCAAATGGCCACTCAAAGAACTAATGTAAAATTTGTAACGGATGACGGGTCGGGCATACGACATAAAGTTGAAAAGGTTAGTATCTTTCCTTGCTCACAGTTTAGATTCCCGGGATCTTGAGATTGGGGGTCCCTGTAACCCACACACAGATCACAGGCCTGACTGCGCTTTGCCACCCGGGCGAAGCGCCTCCTCGGCCTGGACTTAATCAAGTCCAGCGACAGAACTCTCC
>PISW01008641.1:0-71221 GCA_004023785.1 Mungos mungo | reverse complement strand
GGAATGTCCATTGTTTCATGTGCTGTCACAGGAAGGAATACAGATTTATAGCTCCTGAGAGAGAGTATGATGCAGTCCATGAGAACAAGCCACACCTCAGAAATTCCGAGTAAAATTCAGATTCAGTTGTCTTTCAGGAGACAAAAAAAAAAAAGTAACAAACTCAGGAGATGGAGGTGCTATATTTCTGTTCATGTCTCACTGAGAATCTGACCCAAAAAAGGAAATATTTATAAAGAATTTTTTAAGTTCCTCTGATATAAAGTGCCATAAAAGGCAAACAGGAATTTCAGAAGTGATCTATGGAATAAATTCTCTTAAATCTATTAACCTGGCCCTCAAACCTGGTAATAATAGGATACTTTACAAAAATTTCAATTCCTCTGAAAATGTGGAGAGTCGGTGCAAGTGGCCAACGGTTCCAAACAGAGAGTTCTTGAAAAACATTTCTTAATATAATAGCAAGTATTTAGTTTGTAATAGATTTCAAATGCCTATCACTGAACCAAGTGGTGAAAAGAACTGAAAAGTGTAAGACTTGCCCCTCTGGTCAAGGAACATGAAAAGCAGCGTCACCGGAGAGGCCAGAAATCTCAGGGAAGCAGGCAAACGGCATGCATGATGAGGCATTCCATGCCTGAGCCCCAGAATGAACAGAATCTGAGAAATCATCCATTGAGTCACTCATGAGTCAGGAAATACTTACGAAGAGCCTAAAACTCGCTGGAAAAATATCAGCAACACGAATAATAATAACAGTAGCTATTTATTGATGGATGTCTGTTCAGCAGACCATATACTTACATATTCTAAATTATCTCAGGCAATCCCCCCAACAACCCTATGAGGCCGGTGTTCTAGAGTATCCCCTGTTTTCACACTAAAAAAGGAGGCTCTGAGAAGGTGAGTCACATAGATCTGATTTTATTTCAGGCCCTACTCACAACCCCCATCAACTCGGAACCTCATTCGAAGGATTAAACGACATACTTACGTAGGCACCAAAACAAAGCTAAGAGTCCAGCAGATTCCAAATCCTCCATTCTGGAATTGCAATACTACGTGAAGGGCCATGGGTGAGGGCACAGAAGTTTTCAGCTGCAAATAAAAGCTTTGGCTCTACAGCTGGTGCAAACCAGAAGAAAATCGTTTATTCGACCTACCACGACGACAGTGGACACTCCAGGGCTCACCGCTTCCGTGCCTCAGTGTAAGGACCTTGCCACTGTCCATCCCGTCTGCTGACAGCAAGACGACACCACAGCTCCAGGCAAAACACAACGGAGAAGAACAAGCCCAACCACGTCTCCTCTCCCAGCCTGGCCCCAGCCTCCAGCACTGCCCCTGACCTTGCACTGGCCAGAGCCGGTCATGCGCCCACTTCCGACCCGGTCCTCAACAAAAGGGGTAGGATTCCCACAAGAGGCAAACACCAAGTATCTGAGACGAAATGAAGAATTAACAGGTGTATTTAAAGAGACAGAAAACGGCAAGTATCTCCCAATGAATCCGCAGGACATGGATTACAAGGAAGAGGAATAGGAGCATTCCAAGTGGGGAGAGTGGGCAGTGGAGACCCCCCTTGGCTCCGAAGGAAGTCCGACGTGCAGTGAGCCTGGGAGTCATGTAACTACTTGTACGCACCCCGTAAGCCACTAAATGTAGAGGTAGCTTGTTACACGGCAGTAAATACCTGATAGACTGAATATCCACACACACTCATCCCTGCACCTGATTCAAAATGCAACTAATCTCAGAGTGTAGTAAATAACAGGGTTTTGGTATAGCATTCTGCTTCCTTTTCCAAATTATCTCCCCATTCCCACATGTTAAGTAAAAATAAACTAGGGTGAGCATACATAGGCCTTAGAGACTTTCCAAATTACTCTCCCTATTAGCTCAACAAGGTTTGATGTCAAAGCTAATCTATCCCAGGGCGCCTGGGCGGCCCAGTCGGTTGATCATCCAGCTCAGGTCATGATCCCATGGTTTGTGGGTTCGAGCTGTGGGTCAGGCTCCATGCTGACAGCTCAGTGCCTGGAACCTGTTTTGGCTTCTTTGTCTCCCTCTCTCTCTGCCCCTCCCCAGCTCACGCTTGTTTGCTCTCTCTCTCAAAAATAAATAAACTTAAAAAAAATTTAAAAATAAAAAGCGAATCTATTGTTCGGCCTGAAAATACAGTCATATGTAAATCCTGGAAAGTTCTAAGGAAATCGCTTCCGTTTCATCTACAATAGCTCCTCTGCTACTCCTAGGAAACCTCTAGATCTAGTAGCCTTGAAAATGACGAGAGGACAGGAAGACATCATGTGTCTTCCACCAAGTCCTCTTGCGAGGAGCACCACGATGCCTGCCGGGCTGGGAAGAACACGGGTCAGTCAGGGCATCTGCCGGCCTTCTCTGCCGTGACAGGGGCCTGCAGGACTCAGCTGAGAACAGGCCACCAGGAGCAGACTTCACTCGAGAACGGGTAACCCGGAAGAGTAGCACCAGCATCCTCTCTCACACCAATCCAGAACCAGAACCGGTTCTCACCCGGTTCTCACCCGGTTCTGGTCAGCAGTGGACAGAAGTTACCTGGGTACCTCAGTGGACAAGATGGCGGCGTCTCAGTTACTCAGAGGACAAACAGGCTCACAGAGATGGTCTCCACAGAAGTAGGCAAGATGGACAGGTGGAAGAACCAGTCAGGGCTGGGACTAGGCGGGGGCAAGCCAGGGTCGTCCTAGGGCACGAAAGGTGAGCAGGCCCTCCCTCTCGGCATCACCCCTTGCAACTGCTGACCCCAAACCTGCACCAGCACAGGGAGAGTGGTTCCTTCGGTCCTGGTCCTCGGCCTCGCCTTGGGAGGCGCAGGCCTCACCCGCGTCCAGCCCTGGACGTGACCGACGCCAACATTTCCCATGAGCGGTCATGACCCAAGTCTCAAAGGCCTTTCCATCGGGCACGGCTGAGAAGGTGGGAGGTTACTCCTCTCCTCCAACTTGGAGGGAAGAACACGAGAAGGAGCATGAATTCTCCTGGAACACTGCGGCACCTGCAGACAGGAGGCACTTCGAACAAGAAGTACACCGAATCTTCTACTCGGTATTTTAAAACTTCCTAAAAAAGCGTACTAAGCTGAGTATGAAAAGTGTTCCAGAGGCCTAACGTTATGTGGGGGCGGGAGGGAGCGAGGAACTAGACAATATCATGACATTTTAGACCTAATATTGTATGATATGAAACCAACATAAATATCTTCCGTTTTAATTTTCTTTCCCAACTGAATGTAAAGAAAGCTACCTTAAGTCAAATAACCATTTGATTGAAGAGAAAGAGTCGCCATATTTTTTTCACTCATGGTGGTAGCATTTTCCAATTTTTTAGCATTCATTTTTATAAAATGACAACAAACTTAAAATTTTGTAATTCTGAAAATGGTGCTTTATAGACAATCACGGCTACAACACCAAACCAGGACAGCTGTCAGGGAGCACAAAGACAGAGCTAAAACCCTTTGCCAGATAACCCGAATTCGGCATATGAAGGCAGGTCCCGGGGCGCCCCTGAACGGGAGTCACTTGAAAACAGAACTGGTAAAATTAAGCGCGCCTGCACCTTATTCTGAGGAAAACACCTTGTTCTACGTAAGAGCCCCCAGCCCTGAGCCGTCAGGGGAGTGAAGACAACTGAAAGAAACAGTGGCAATTCCACACCAGCCTTACCCCCCCTGCAGGGGCCCCCACACATTAAAAGCAGCCCTGATAGCCCCATGTCACCTCCTAACCCCTGGCAGGGACGCAGCCCTGGGGACACTTCCTGCACTTGGGATCGTCTCTTTGGCTACACGACACGTCAGAAAACTTTAGCATGTTAGTCATTTCTGTGCTTCTCTGGAGAAAGTCCGAGTTAACAGAGATTCTAAATTCTGACATAAAGAGGAATTCGAAACTGAGTTTCGATGGATAAGCGTACAATAGACGAAATCATAACATCTGAGAAGCTCTGATACAACTAAAGCAGGAAAAAGTTTTCCTGGACTCTCTTAAGGTCCCTGGCTGGGCCTAAAAATCAAATTGACAAAGACAGGGGCGCCTGGGTGGCTCAATGGGTTAAGCATCTGACTTTGGCTCAGGTCATGGTCTTGCAGTTCCTGAGTTCAAGCCCCGCGTCGGGCTCTGTGCTGACAGCTCAGAGCCTGGAGCCTGCTTCAAATTCTGTGTGTGTGTGTCTCTCTCTCTGCCCCTCCCCTGCTCACACTCTGTCTCTGTCTCTGTCTGTCGCTCTCTGTGTCAAAAATAAACAAACATTAAAAAAATAAATTGACAGAGACAGATTAACAGAAGAGCAACACAGAAGTGCATGTAATGTGTTTTATGTGACATGGGAGCCTCGCTAAGAAAATAAAGAGCCAAAGAGGCGCTCACCCCAGTGTGCGTTTACACTAGGTCGGATGAGGAGCGGAGAACGGCTGAGGAACAGGACTCGGGATGTGCCATACTTGGGGGTAGTGTACTCTGAGCCCCCTCAGATCCGAAGAACATTCATAGCTTTAACTAATACTGATAAATACTAATGAGACTAAATTAAGCAATCTCAAGTTATCACCAAAAAAATGAAAAACAAAGCAAAAGGAAGGAATGAATAAAGATAAAAGCAAAAAATGCTTTTATTAAATTAGAAAAAGAGTAGTTAATAAGAGTAAATTCAACTTGAAGAAGGAAGGAACCCAAACAGCTGAGCAATCAGCTAACCTAAACTAGGGGGAAAAATGAAAAAGCACAAATACACGAAGTAATAAACGAGAACAGGAAACCACTACAGATGTAGTAGAAAGGGAAAAAACACTAAGGAATTATCTTGTCCAATAAATGTGGAACACTGATGATTTTCCAGGAAAATATAAATACAGAACTGATCTTGAAGACAGGGACAAACACCTAATCAGCCTTACAGATGTGAGAACAGTTACGCAAGGATTAACCCTTCAGGAGAAGTAGGCGAGCAAATGCGTCCCAGGAAGTCACAAATGTGACCTCTACCATACCGCAGGGAACGCACGATTCTGAGGCCACCTGAACTGCTCCACGGAAAAGAACGGAAGCTTCCATATTCTTTTTAGGAAGTCAGCCTAACATTGAAACCAAAATCTAATAAAGGGAGCATCGAAAGAGAGGAAGAAAAAAAACGAGCCGATTCTCATGAATATTAATGTACAAATCCTGAATAAAGTGTTAGAAAACGCAATCCGGCAACACACTTTCGAAATGACTGCGTGGGCTTCACATCAAAATTCAAAATTAATGAATAAAATTCATTAAATTATTAACAAAAGTCACTATATTATTAGCTTAACGCACAAACTATCTCTACGCAGTGAAAAGGCGTGTGGAAAAATTCACAATGTATATTTAAAGAATATCAAAAAAAACAGAGAAAAATGAACATCTAGGTGTACAACACCAAGATTTAAGGAACAAAATGTTGTCATTCTTGCCTTCAGATTTAAACATATAAAGAATCTGAGTATCTTTGAGGACAGACCCCCACACACCCTTCCCTCCCCAGAGGCGATTACCTTCCTAATGTCAGGGTGGATCATTTCTGTCTTTACATCTTGACCACATACATATGTATCCACAAATGCTATATATAAACTCTAGTTTGGTGAGTTTTTAAAAAAATTTACACAAATGAGATATATACACACACACATATATATATCTACTTCTGAAACTTGCTTTTTTCTCTAAACACTGTCATCAAGATTTATCTATGTTGATATACGTGAGAAGATTCTAGCTCATTTATTTTAACTGCTGTATAGCATGCTATTATATAACTAAACCATAAAAATTGTTTATTACAATCCCCTATTGATGAACATTTGGATTGTTGCCAACTTTCTGCTTTTTCAAATTCCGCTACAACAAACTTGCTTGTACTCACGGAGAGTCCCCGAGGGCATACAGATGGAACCCTGGACTTTCAGGAGTACAAATGTTTAAGCAGACACACATTGCCAGTTACTCTCCTTAGTGATATTATCGGCTCACATTTCTTTTTTTTTTTTTTTCTTTTAACGTTTATTAGAAAGAGAGAGAGGAAAGAAGGAGCAGAGAGAGAGAGGGAGACACAGAATCTGAAGCAGGTCCCAGACTCCGAGCTGTCAGTGCAGAACCCAACCCCGGGCTCGAACTCATGGACTGTGAGATCATGACCTGAGCTGAAGTCGGATGCTCAACCGACTGAGCCACCAGGTGCCCCGGCTGCCATTTTATCAGCAGTGATAAAAGTTCCTATAGCCCCACATCCTCTCCATACTTGACGTTATCAGGCTTATTAATTTTAGTAAATCTGATGTAAATGAGATGGTAGTTCGTTGGGAGTTTTACTCTGTACTTCCCTTATTACTGGTGAAATCAAGATTTCTCCATACATGGGGGCACGTGGGTGGCTCAGCTGGTTGAGCACCTGACTTCGGCTCAGGTCATGATCTCACAGTTTGTGGATTCAAGCCCCATGTTGGGCTCTGCATTGACAGCTCAGAGCCTGGAACCTGCTTTGGATTCTGTGTCTCCCTCTCTCTCTGCCCCACCCCTGCCCTCTCTCTCTCTCTCTCAAAAATAAATAAACATTAAAAAAAATTTTTTTAAGGATTTCTCCATGCATTCTTTGATGAGTCTGTTTACTTTTTCTGAGAACTTGCTGTTACCTTTTACCCCATTTTCTTCTATGTTCTCACTAATTGAATAATAGATCTTTACTCATTTAGAATACTAACTTTCAGGGCACCTGGGTGGCTCAGTCAGTTGAGCATCCGACTTCAGTTCAGGTCATGATCTTGTGGTCCATGAGCTCAAGCCCTGCGTGGGACTCTGTGTTGACAGCTCAGTGGAGCCTGCTTCAGATTCTGTATCCACCCCCCCCTCCGCCCCTCCCCAACTCATGCTCTGTCTCCCTCTCTTTCAAAACTAAATGTTAAAAAACATGTTTAAAAAAAGTACTAACTTTCTATGGTTATACGAAACACTGCCCCCCGCTTTTGTCTTTTAACTTTGTGTGTCAAGTTTTTTCTGCAGTCATATGTTATGAACCTTTTCCTAAACAGTCTGGACTTCTTAATCCTCACTACTGAGTCACATAGACACTTATCTACCTACAATTTCCTAGGAGATTAAAATCTGTTTTTCCACGTTGATTTTCCACATTAATCAATCTACAAACTTTGGGTACAGGAAAGCGTAATCCGAGGAATTATGGGAAAGAGGCCTCCAAATTGGATTTTTTGATATGGGTGGTCTATTGGGCCAGCACCACTTCTTGAATAATACATTTCTGCCCACTGATTTCACAATTTGACTAATATAAAATAAAGTCCACAAGTCAGTAATAGGAATGATCCAACAAAAGAAAATAAAAAATACGAAGACTTGGGGTGCCTGGCTGGTTCAGTCAGTAGAGCACGTGACTCTTGATTTTAGGGCTTTAAGTTCAAGGCCCACGTTGATTACTTAAAAATAAAATCTTTAAAATATATATGTATGTGTGTGTGTGTATGTATATATATATGTATATGTATGTATATAAAGGTTTGGATCACAGAAGAAGAAAAATAAATGGCTTTTAAGTAAGTGGCAAAATGTTCTATCTCACCCATGATAGGTGGAAAATGCTATTTCACTGTCATTTTAATTTGCATCTCTCTTATCAGTAAAAAATACCAAATGTTTTGAAACATATGCTAGGCAATGGTGTGGGGGAAAATCACCAATTAGAAAGTTGCCAGGGGTAGAAACAGGTACAGCCCCCACAGACAGCAGGCTGGAGCAACCTACCAAAATTGTAAATGCAAATCGGATGACCCAGCCCTTTTGCTTCTGGAAATTCATTTGCATTAAAGAAACATAAACACATTAGTATCAGCAAAGCACTGTAAACAAAAACTGGAAGGAACTTAAATGTCCATCAAGGAAGCGATGGTTCAAAAAGATTCAGTACGGGGTGCCTGGGTGGCTCAGTTGGTTCAGTGTCTGACTTTGGCTCAGGTCACGATCTCACGGTTCGTGGGTTCGAGCCCCGCATCAGGCTCTGTGCTGACAGCTAGCTCAGAGCCTGGAACCTGTCTTCAGATTCTGTGTCTCCCTCTCTCTCTGACCCTCCCCTGCTCTCACTGTCTCTCTCTCTCTCTCTCTCTCTCTCTCTCTCTCTCTCTCTCAAAAATAAATAAAACATTAAAAAAATTTAAAAACAAAAACAAAAAGGCTCAGTACCCTCACAAAATAGAGTATGAAGAGGCAGGTTATACGCAACAGCATGGAACAGGCTCTAAGACCTACTAAGAGGAAAGCACGGTGTAAAACAGCAGGACAATGGTATCAAAAAACGAAAAGCTAAGAGCTAAGATACATGGAGAACCATACATGTGCGCATACAGGATCATGTAAAACATACCTCTGGAGGAATATACAAGAAATTGGTAGTGATGTCTCCCCTTGGGGAGAGAAATGAGGCACCAAGAAGGGTGGAAAAGAGCATGGTTTTTCACTGTCTTTTTGTTCTTCAATTTTGTAACATGTAATTACCTATTCAAAAGATGAGAAAAATTTAAAAATAAAGGGGAAAAACTGCTAACGGATCCTGACTTGCTAACGTAACGGGGCATCTCCCACGTCTCACTCGGAGGGGAAAGAGGATTTCACTTAGCCCCTAAAGACCGAACCACAGTAACTGGAATTGCAGAGCCCAGGAGAGAGAGCAAAGATAGAGCAGGTGATAGAATTTTCCATATAAATGAATAAAGAAGCAAACGGAGTCAAGAGGTTAACACTGAAGACTGTGAACCTACCTACCTCAAGGTGTTTTAGTAAGAATTAAATGAGATAAGGCATGTGGAGAGCCTAGAAGAGTGCCTAGCTCTCAGTAAACACTCGATAAATATAAGATCATTACTATATAATGTAGGTCACACTCATATAGGTGCATACCAACTTCTGGTCTGGTATGGGAGACATACCAAAAACTCTTCTTTCCAACCTTCAGGGAATTTATAACTCAGCAGGAGAGACAGGAAACATGCATATACACTTATATACACCTATAGTCATTCCTAAAAGTGAAACACATTATATCTTCAGATATTTCTTGTTTTGGATAAGTACTAATGACCTTTTGATTTCTGAAGAGTGACAAACTAGCTTAGTGTACTGTATAAATTCAAAGCCTGTGGTCAAATTCTGGCTCCTTACCTTCCGGTGAAACCTGTTTTCTTATCTATAGGGAGATATTACCTGTCCTGCTCAAAGCGCTGGTATAAAAACAGACACACAGACCAAAGGAACAGAAAATAAAGCCCAGAAATAAATCCTTGCGTATATGGTCAAAGGATCATCAATAAGGGTGCCAAGGCTATGCACTGAGGAAATAATAACGATGATGGGAAAATTGGACATCCTCCACATGCAAAAGGATGAACTTGGACCCTTAGCTTACATCATAAACAAAAACGAACTTAAAATGGATTAAAGATATGACCTGAAACTCAAACTCATATAAGAAAAGATAGATGAAAAGATTCACAATACTGGATTTGACAATGATGTACTGGTGACAACACTAAAATCACAGGCAACAGCACAAAGAGACACACAGGACTACATCAAACTTCAGAAGTCTACACAACAAAGGAAACAATCAACAGTAAAAAGGCAATCTATGAACTAAGACAACATTTACAAACCACATATGGAATAAGGAGTTAATATCTGACATATACAAAGAACGTCTTCAACTCAAAAAGAACACAAAAGACCCAGTTTTAAAATGGGCAAAAGACTCAAATGGACATTTCTCCAAAGAAGATATACAAATGGCCTATACATATATGAAAAAACGCGTGCCTTCAGTGGTCACCGGGACACGCGCACCAAAACTACGATGAGATACCGCCTCACACCCATGAGGATAGCGACTATAAAAAAATTAAAACAAACAAAAAACTGCAAATAACAAGCATTGGAAAGGATGTGAAGGAATTTAAAAAAAAAATTTTTTTTAAGTTTATTTATTTGTTTCAAAAGAGACAGAGGGAGCTCTGTCAGCACAGAGCCCAACGCGGGGCTTGAACTCAAGAAAGGCAAGACCATGACCTGAGCCGAAACCAAGAGTCAGAGGTTTAACTGAGCCACCCGGGCGCCCCAGGGTGTGATGAAATTAGAACCCTTTTGTACTACTGGTGAGAATGTACAGGGGTGCAGCCCCTACGGAAAACATGATGGAAGTTCTTTAAAAAAACAAAAATAGAATCACTACGTGACCCAGCAAGCCCACCTCTGGGTATATATCCAAAAGAATTAAAAACAAGATCTCAAAGAGCTATGTGCCCAGCGGTGTTCATAATAGCCAAGAGACAGAAGCAACCGAGATGTCCATCACCAGATGAATGGATACATGGGACAGAATATTACTCAGCCTTAGAAAAGAGCAAAATCCTGTCCCATGCGACATGAATGGATGAACCTTGAGGACGTTATGCGAAGCGAAATAACGCCAGTCAGGAGGACATTATGCTGAGTGAAATACACCAGTCACGGAAGGGTCAGTACTCCATGATTCCACTTCCACGAGATCTCAGTCAGTGGGCGGCAGCGGCGGGGCAGGGGGAAGAGGAGCTACTCCGTGCTTATCATTTCTGTTTTGCAAGATGAAAAGGTTCTGAAGTTGTTTGTGCATGTTGTTAACACTACTACACCATATGCTTAAAAAAAAAAAAAGGTTAAGATAGTAAATTTTATGTGCTTTCTGACGATTTTTTTTAAAAACTATGATAATTAACTGATAATATATTTAACACACCTACCAAGCTTCTGGCACATAAAAGGCCCTCCGTACATAATCGGACTGCTATTAAGATTACCGATTCTAAGAGCACAGTTGACAGTGGCTTATAAAAACATAACACAGCGAAATGAAATTCAAGTCATGTAAGAAAAAGTTAGCAAAGAGAAGCAAAGGAGGAGAGTTGGTTTACACACACACAAAGCATGCACATACACACACACACATACACAAGTGTGCGTACACACACGCCACAGATCCAGTACACATGCTACGGTCAGGCCAAATTATTAGGTTAAATGGTTTATCAAGAAGACTCACTGTCACCAACAGTTTTCCCCAAA
Source organism: Mungos mungo (assembly GCA_004023785.1). Classification (NCBI taxonomy): domain Eukaryota; kingdom Metazoa; phylum Chordata; class Mammalia; order Carnivora; family Herpestidae; genus Mungos; species Mungos mungo. The sequence continues at coordinate 60,059 of PISW01008641.1, read as the reverse complement.
GAAATGCATTCCTACTTTTTTTTTTTTTTTAGTATTATCTTATTTGAGAGCTGAGCAAACTCTTAAAAAGGGCTGATAATAGATAATTTAGCCTTTGGGAGCATGGAGTCTCTGTCTCCCTGCTCACCTCTGCCTGTAGGGTCTTAAAGTAGACAGTAGGCACACAGTGAGCGTGGTTGGGTTCCAATAAAGCTGAATTGTGGACACAGACGTTTTGACTTTGTATCATTTTCATGTCACGAAAGTCTTCTTTTGATTGTTTTTCCAACCACTTAAAAATGTAAAGCCCTTGATTAGGTCACAGGCCATTGAAAATCCAGCTGTGTTCAGGATCTGACCTCCAGGCCAGTGTGTCCACTGTCCCCACTCAACAAGAAGGCTGTTTCACGTGTAGATGCAACAATTTTTAAACTAATTCTTTAACGAAACCACACAACTGCATAATGCTGAACCTATTTTACCTGGCAAAACTGAAATACGTAGATATCAGAAATGTTCTCTCCACAGACAACCGACGGATCTTAGACACTGTTCTCCTTCTGTCTTTGGGAAACAATCATCAGCAAAAATTACACAGATCAACAGTGTCATTGTTTCCCTCCACAATGTTAGTCTTAAGAACAATAAGTAACATTAGTAAATTAATACGTGTGTTTATTTATTCCATCCGTCTTATACCAGAGCACTTACTGCAAATTCGGACAAGGTAAAAATGATACAATATTAAATATGAACGGAAATTTAGGAAATTATGATTTTGACGAACACTCTTTAGTTAAAAAATACTTGAGCTTTTTTTTTCTCTGTAAAGAGTTTTGTTTCAATAAGCGGTAAGGCATGTACATAATAATAAATGGGGCCCAGAAGTAATGACAGAAAAGGCAAGCTTTTATCCCAATCGCAGTCTTCCTCCCCAGAAATAGCTGCCAATAAAGCTTTCCTTGCTCAAAACCATTCCAGTGGATAAGTATCAGAAGGCAGGGGTGTGGAGGTGGGGACTTCCACTTAGACGGAACCACAGTAGAGAGATGTTTTGTATCTCAGCACCCATCTGTCTTGGTCGGTTCACAGGTTTTCATTTCTACGTGCCACGATGGTCAACATGAATAAAGGCGTTTTCCAATAAAATGTATATGCACGCACACACAAGTGCGCGCACACACACACCTCCTTTTTCAAACAGTTGACCTCGTGATCTTAAAAATTCTAAAATAACTGGTTTTCCAACTAAGTGATTCTTCATTTTCCTCTTCAAGGCCACAAAAGGAAAGCCAGCTTACCTGGTTTTCTAATCCTGAAATTATTAATTAACTTAGAAGGAGTTCATCTTAAAGCAGTAAAAACATCTTTTCTGTACTCGCAAAGGTACCTTTCCATCTCCACGGCTGTGACATCACCTCTGATATCTTGATAAAATCAGATGTCTAGGTGATTTCCATTTCCACTGTGACTTTCTCTAAAAATCCATCAATAAACAAATTCAAGCTCTTTGGACAGATTGCTTAAGAACTCTACGATTATCACTGTGGATGACCATCAGAACAAAGGAGTTGAAGACTCCCTTGGAGCAAGAACTGACATGAGTGGGAAGGAAATGAACTTCGCTTACAAGAAAGAGGCAGGGGCTGGGGGACTACAGGCCCAAGTACTGCACGCTCATTTTAAATTCCCATTCTTATCCCAGAATGTATTTGACAGTTGGCATGCTAACACTCTGCTTTTAAAACTGGTATCTCAACCAAAAATTAAAAGCAAAAACCCAATTTACATTTTGAGAATTAAAAAAGAAGACTTCCGTTGGAGGCAGAAATCACCGTTTCCCAACATACAAAGCACGCGGCTGCAGAGACGCCGATGGGAGGAAGAGCCAACACCCCTTCCTCGAGGTGGGGACTCCGACGGAGGCGCCGAAACCTTGAAGAAGAAAGTTCTGTTTTCTCCCTGCAAGCCGTGGGAAGGACTGGCGCTTCAGAGACCGTTCACTGGAGCGGGCTGGGCAGGGGCCCAAAAGCAAGAGGGCCAAGGGCGTCTCTTCCCGGAGTCCTGGATTCTCCGAGGGAGAATTAATGACATTATCACTAGACGTCCCTAACCCGGCCATTCCCAGCCCTCCTGCCTGGGACCGGGGAGCTGGCTTCCTTGTGCGGCCAGATTCCTAGCGCCCTTCCGGAGAGCGAGCTCAGGGAAATCCGTCCAGCAAAGCTCTCTCGATTTTCATTCAAATGGGCCAACCTGAGCCCTTGACAGCCACCACTAATTTAGGTAAACACGGCCAGTTTCAACAGCACAAAGGAGCATAATCAAAAACCACACAACAGAATTGAACAGCAAGCCTAAGCAATCACCAGGAGTCAGTAAAGTTTAGACCGAAGGAGGTTGGAAAGCAAGGAAACAAATACTGCCAGGACAAAAGAAGTCTTTAAGAGGGAGATAAAGTGTGGGGGGGGGGGCGCGAGGCAAGGTTTTTAAAAAAAGAAAAAAGTTGGGAAATTTCAGATAAGTCGTGGTTTTTCTATGCAAACCACTGCACACAGCTTCTTTTAGGCTGCAACAGGAAACGCAGTCAGGACTAAAAGGGCTCAGTGCTGGGGGATTGGCTGCAGCCCGTAAAGTCTTTCCTCATTTGAATAGTATTTTAGGAATGTTTTGTCAATGTGTCGGATAATTATTCACTTCTACTGCATTCTTCCCTTCTCCATGATAATCATGGTCCTAGGAACGATTTGTTTTATAAGTAGAACAGTCACAACACTCAAAGATGACCATTTCTTAACCTGTTAAAATTCATGTATTTATTTGTCTACGTTTTTTTAAAAAGGAGAAGGTTAACTTTAACAACTGTTGCTCATGGCAACACAGGAACAAAAGATTTTTCCCATGCATAATCTAAGCATTTAATTAAAATTCACAAACTTGGATCTCAAACCAAGTCAAAAGTAGAAATGTAAGAATACGAAGATTCCCAAACAGAAGCAGAGACACGATATATTGTTTAGCTATCGTAAAGACCAAAAAAAGTGCAGCAACTTGTGCCGGGGTTAAAGAATATACAAGTTATAAGAATCCTACAACACCATTGTTTTTGTGATGGCTGGATTCTTTCAGGTAAGTTTCATGGCGTAAGTAAATCAAACAAAAATACACCACACTCTCTCTCAGTTTCTGTCACTTCCCATTTATGACGGCTAGAGCTTGACTCCAAATCTAAGCAGGGCAAAGCAAGCTATATCATAGCAATTTACAGAAAAAGATGATTTCCCCCCCAATACTTACGCTCAACCACAAGAGTCAAAGTAAAAAAACAACTCCAATCAGGTCTGTAATGTACACACTCCTGGTGAAAGCAAAGTATTCTCAGACAATGGATCACCCACCAGGGTTTACAACAATGAAAGAGAGAGCTCTAGAAAAGAATCTGGAAGAGCTGGGATTCAGCTTCACGCTTTGAAAATTCTCTATTCCTACTAATTGGTTCACCTGGAGGGGTGAGGGTAGCATAGGGAACCCTTGGGAAAACGACAATTCCAGAGAAGCCTGGATTGGGAGAAGGTTGTGGTACAAGGTCAAAGCGCTTTTAGAACCAATGGCAAGGATAAAGAGGATTTATAGCATATGGCATCTCAGCCTCTGAAGGAACTCAAAGCGATGGAATAAGGCGGAAGTGACAGAATCAACTCAGGTCTACTTGAGTACCAAATACGCACAAGACATTGTGTAGGGGAGGTACCTGAATAAACAGCAGTGTACGGGATGTAACCAAATAGAGCCCCACCAACTTGTTCAGGAAAATAAAAAATAAAGTCTGAAAAACTAGTAGTTCAGTTTGGTGAAGACACGGTGGACAATTAGGTTTAATACAGATGCAGAAAACAAGTGCCGTAAGGTCCAAGGCACTGGCAGGCTGCGTGTGGCTAGGTTGTTTAGGGAAGCTCCATGAGTTGAAACTTGGCTACGTACTGGTTATGACTTCCAACCTCAAACAGGAGGCCAAGGGCTCTTCTCAGCAGTTGTCAGAGCAGAGCTCTGGAGTCAGAGAGACACGGATGCGTTCTGTCACCACTGTGTAACAACCTTGTGCCTGAGACAAGGCCCTTAACCTTTTAAGCCCCAGCTTCCTAAAATGGGGGCAATCGTGGTACCTATCAAAGGTTTCATTTATTCAACAAATATTTATTAAGAGCTCCCACAGAACTAGACACTGAGATATAGCAGTGAGCAAGACAGACACAGTACGTACCCTCATGGGGCCCAAGATGACACATGTGAAGAAGGCTCCAGGGACAGTCATCGTTATGACCATCATCTTCATCCTCAGCATCTTTCACATGGTGCAAAGTGTCAGGGATGTTCCAATGAGAATAAATAAACCATCGATCTCAGCTGGAATGAAGTTTTACAAACAACTAAAAAACACCTGGCCTGAGCCTCAGGCCTGTCCTTAGTCCTGGGACCTCTTCTTCTCCTTCTCTCCCAGGGGCCTTCTCCCATCCCACCATTTAAAAATCCTATCTAGCTACACCCAAATTACTATCTCGCGCTCTGGGCTGTCTCTCAAACTCCAGACTATATCGGGCTGCCTATTAAATATCTCCGTGTGTATGTCTTAGCCTCTCAGAACTACAAGCCTGAAACAGAACTCTAGATTATTGACCCAACCACATACCAACCAGCTGTGTTCCAGCCCCGGTCTTTCTCCATCAGTGACCAGCGAATCGTCCATTCCTCTCCTTTCCTCAGGCCTCACAGAGCCAACGCATGAGCAATTCTTTCCCTTTTACCTAAAAACACATCCCCCTCCATTCACTGCTCTCCACCGCCAGAGCCAAGATCTAATGGTCTCTCACGTGGAGCATCTCATTGCGGTAACATCTACTACTTCCTCTCCATGGAGCAGTGACCTCTCTTTAAAAATGGATGAAGTCTTACAAAGAAATGTCTCCTCAATGGAAAGACAGAAACACACACATGCACACTCCCGCCTCCATTCAACTTCAAACTCCTCATGGCTCCCAAATGCCCTTAAAACATTAACAGTCTACAAGGCATAGCTGACAGGACCCCGTTTCACCTCTCTGCCTCATTCTCACAAGACCTTTGTCCCTCCGTGTCTCTACACCGCAGTCACGCAGGCTCCCACTCCACTCCTTGAACGCACCGACCTCCTTCGCTCTTCAGGACAGGGCGGCCCAGGAGAATGTTCTGGGCTGATGGAAACATCCTAGACCTGCACATGTGGCTCTGGGCACTTAACTTGTGGCTAGTGAGACCGAGAAAGCAGAGTTTTAACTTTATTTAACGCTGATTAATTTGAGTGGCCCCACTCTGCTAGCAGCTACCACACAGCCCTGGGCCTTCCCCGCTGCCTGGACGACTTTCTCGCAGACCTCTGCAGGGATGGCTCTTTCTTACCCCGATGTCTCCGTTAAACGTCACTCCTCAGAGGGGCCTTTCCTCACCGCTCCACCCACCGTAGCTCCCACGGACACCATTTACCATGTCGCCTTGTTCGTTATCATTAAAACAACATTCACTACTGCCTTTATCATTTCTCTTCCCTAAACTAGAATATAAAACCCATGCAAGTAGAGACCTTGCCTATTCCCTTCAATGCCGTGTCCCCAAGACGTATGTTAGGCATATAGTGTTTTTAACAAGTCTTTGATGAAGGGTCGAATAAACGAATGAGCAAGTGAGTGACTAGGGGGTCAAGTCAGCAAGAGTAGGCTGGAGACAGATAACGGAAGCCGCTGGAAGAGGGCAAAGGTCCTTCAAATACTTACATTTCATATATCTGGGTGCGGGGCTCTGCAGTTCTTAAGTGCCCCATGGGGACCCGCAGTGCATGCCGACAGCACGAAGGAACAGTGTACGTGCAAAGTGGGTCTCCATCCTCAACGGACTTGAAATCAATTTTATGAGAACATTAGTGATGCAGACACACAGATGCTCCTTACATATGAGACGTTAGGAAATCTCTAAAGAATGCATCTATATACCTCGAAAGGCATCCCTCTGGTGGGGGATGCGGACAGAGTGTCAGACAACCAAGTCAGCCCTGGAGTCTGGATCTGCAACAGCAAACCGGGCATTAATGTTCAGCCAAGTCAAATACCGGCTGACAGTCATACGGTCCTACGGGAAATGGCATGAGCTGGGCCACTTCGCAGAAAGTGGGGGAGGGGAGGCGACGAGGGGTGAAAGTAAGCAAGGAGAGAAAGTAAACAAGGCAAGAAACCCCTGGCAAGTTCAGGCGCCCTGACCGTCAGCAAAAAAGGAAGGAACACACAGCGTGGACAGAACGACTGACCAGCCAGAAACGAAGAAGCCCACACCTATCAGCCGACGAACCGACAGCCCGGGGACACCACGGACAGCGTGGACCCAATACATTCAGTCACTGTCAGGATTTAAAAAAAAAAAAAAAGACTGGCATTGAAATTAACTCTGAAAACCCATACCACTAAGGAAACTGCACGATACAGTTTTACACTATATGAGACGGCATACTCTTCCAACCTCTTGCGGCTAAACGCTGTGCACCAAGCTTTAAACTTTACTGAGGATCAGCGCCACTTAGTAAGGTTACCTTCTCATGAAATAGAGCGACATCAGTAAAGTACACAACACGAAGCCAGATCTTAATCAGGAGCTCAGAGCTCTGTGCTCTGTACATCAGTGCGTACCACAGCTGTCAGCGCTCGAGATCCGAGCTGGGGACCACGACACGACCCGGGCCACCCTCGGAACAGAGCAGCACGCACAGAAGCAGCGACAGTCACGCCGCAGCAAAGCGTTCTGCCTGCCAAATCCCGACACACCCGTTTTTACAGAAATGCCAGGGGCGCTTTTTAGCTAAAAGTCAGTGGCTATGATAGTGATCGAGATAGTATAGAGGGGCGCCTGGTGGCTCAGGCGGTTAAGCATCTGACTCTTGATTACAGCTCAGGTCAGGATCTCACGGTTCGTGGGATTAAGCCCTGAGTCAGGCTCTGTGCTGACAGTGCGTAGGGCCTGGGCTACTTGTGATAGCATTTCCTCTCTGGAAAAAAAAAAAAAAGATAACCTACACATGTCTTTATATTTTCTACCTCCACCGCCACTGAGACCAAAGTAAGGTAAATGTACACCTCTGCTCAAATTCTCTGCCTGGACCACCTCAAGTCCTCTAGTGGTGCAGGGGTGAAAGACCGGGTCCCGAAGCTCAGCCGTTGGCCCACAACTGCCCGACCTCCCAGCGGGCTTTCATCGTCGGTGCTGCTCCCCACGGGCCTCTCAGCACAATCATTTCTCTCCTGGCATCAGGGCTAAGAGCCCAGGGTAATCCCTTCTTAGCCTTCCACGGCATCTCTGGAACACGGCCGGCTGTGACAGGCACCCGCTTCACAAAGGTCATACATGGACTTACTCTCCGCTCGAGCATCACCCTCGATCCACCGCGGGAAGTCAGTGTTTCCAACTCAACGTGGGTCACTATGTTTATCCTTCCGACTGTAAACCGTACGCAGCTGGGGAAAATCCAGAAGTTCATTTTTGCCTGTTCTTCTCAGGTCCCTACATACAATTCCAGCCACTTCAGAGAAGAACGGGTTTGGAAAGCTTTATGTGACAGGCTCCGTTTCGTTAAAAGTAATATGAAAATCAAGAAGACGCCTCACACTCAACTCAGCGTCCGCGTCTGACGCATCACCTTACTACACAGCGCGGAGGGCCTGCGCTACTTGTGACGGAAATGAACGATCCAGGATGAGTGACAAGCACGCCATTTTATCGCACAAGATCATTATTTCTTCTAAATGCGTACATTAGAGACGTTACCATGTCACCATATATCTGAGGTTGGCAGGACCTTTCTGTAAAGGGCCAAAGCAGTTTAAGCTTTGTGGCCCACTTACCATCTCTGACACATCTGCTTCTTTGTTTCCAACCCTCTAACGATGTAAAAACCATCCTTAGCTGGAGGGTTACACGGAGAGAGGGTTGCAGGCTGGGGTTTGGCCCTTGGGCCATACTTCGGCCACCCCTGCTCTTCAAGGATATGGTAAAAACCATAATTATGTAGCGCGGTCACATTTTGACTAAAGAAAAACACTTCCAACTGCTTTGTGTGTTTTTTTGGTAATCTTTTTAAAAGCAACTATTTTGGGAGAACAGTTTTAGATTTATAGGAAAAATGTAGTTCGCATAATGTCCATATATCCCACACTCAGTTTCCCCCATAAGGACGTTATGTTTAGCATTACTACAATCCATACTCTTTTCAGATTTCCTTAGTTTTTACCTAATGTCCCTGTTCTGTTCGAGGCCCCTATGCAAGATGCCACAGTACATTACTCATCACGTCTCCTGAGGTTCCTCTTGGCTGTGATGGTTTCTCAAGCTTCCCTTGTGTGTTTTTTTTTAATATTTGTTTATTTTGGAGAGAGGGAGACAGAGTGTGAGCGAGAGAGGGGCAGAGAGAGAGGGAGACACAGAATCTGAAGCAGGCTCCAGGCTCAGAGCTGTCAGCACAGAGCCTGATGTGGGGCTGAACCCATGAACGGGGAGATCGTGACCCGAGCTGAAGTCAGACGCTTAACCGACTGAGCCACCCAGGCGCCCCGGGCGTTCCGTGTTTCTGATGACCACGATGGCTTTAAGGAGTGTGGGTCAGATATTTAGTAGAATGTCCCTCTTTTGAGATCTGGTGGGTGCTTTTCTCAGGATGATATTGGGGTTATGATAGTTTGGGGGGAGGAAGACCACAGGGAAAAAGTGGTCTTGTCATCCCATCATCTCTCGGCTACCTCAACGGGAGTCACCATCTGTTGACACTGACCTTGATCACCTGGCTGAGGCAGTGTTTGCCAGGTTTCCTCCAACTGTTTAAAAAAAAATTTTTTTAGGGTGTCTGGGTGGCTCAGGCAGTTAAGGGGTCGACTTTTGGTTTTCAGTTGGTTTCAGCTCATGTCATGACCTCAATGTTTGTGAGTTCAAGCCCAGCATCAAACTCTACCCAGGCAGTGCGGAGCCTGCTTGGGATTCTCTCTCTCCCTCTCTCTCTCTGCCTCTGCCTCTCACTCTCTCTCTCTCTCTCTTTCTCTCTCTCTCTCAAAATAAATAAACTTTAAAAAAATTACAAAATTAAAAAAAAATGAACTTGAATCTTACCAGATAGGACTAAACTAAAAGCTTTTAAATGTCAAATCATTTCTAAAAATTGGTTATACACACATACACATGCCTTATGGTTCATTATATGATTCACATCTGTGCCTCTTAAACATATCATATTTGAGAGGAAGACAAAAATTACTATGTATTTCATCACTGTCTTCTACTTTTAATTCCTCTCAACTCCTCCTGCTCACTATTAGGTTAAATTTAAGGGATATCTAAAGAAAATCTAATAGACACCACCCAAATCTTCTTTTACTTTTTTTTAATTTTTAATTTTTTAAGATTTTTATTTTTTAAATGTTTTTTAAATTTTGTTTTTGTTGAGAGAGAGAGAGTGTGTGTGCCTTTGAGCATCGGAGGGTCAGAGAGAGAAGGAGAAAGAGAATCCCATGCTGACAGTGTGGGGCCCCATGCAGGGCTTGATCTCACAATCCTCGGGATCATGAGAACCATGAGCCAAAACCAAGAGCCACACAGAAGCCCCTTCTCTCACTTTCTAAATGGGGCTTATGCAAACTACACCCTGGGCAGCCTGGATGGGGACCCGAGGGCACTTAGCTGGCTGACACAGTAAAAAACTGTTGAATAACTTCTTTTTTCAACTTTAGTGTTAAAATGATGCAAAGTGATCAGATGGGGGAAACAGGAAAGAGCCATGTGAGACCAAAAAGAACTAAGGTGTCTTACCTAACTTTTCCTGGTCAGGCAGGGAGCGGGAGGACACAAGGAGGAGGAGAGAGTGGGAAAGGCTAAAAGGCCAGAAGAAAGGCGGGGAGCTTTGGGTCACATTAAGGCTATCAAAACACTGTGAAAAGGGAAAAGCAAACCCAAGCCGTAGTCAGATACCACCTCGCGGCCACTGGAAATGCTTTAAACACACACACACACACACACACACAGAAAACAACAAGTGTTGGAGAGGATGTGGAGAAACTAGAAGCTCTGGACCCTGCTGGTGGGAATGGAAAATGGTGCAGCCACCGTGGAAAATGGTTTGGCAGATCCTCGAAAACGTTAACCATGGAATTAACAGACGACGTAGCAGTTCCACTGCGAGGTATCTACCCAAGCGAGCTGAAAACATACATCCATTCAAAAAGTATGCCTGAATGTGCACAGCAGCATTATTCAGAGCAGCCAACAGGCGGAAACAACCCATATGCCCGTCAACTGACGAGCGGACAAACACAGTGTTTATCGCGCACCCATACAATAGAACATTATTCAAAGTCATAGAAAGGAACGAAGCTCTGACACGTGCTACCACACAGATGAAACTCGACAACACTGTGCTGCGTGAAAGAAGCCAGACACAAAGGACACACGCCGTAAGGCTCCGTTTATATGAAATGTCCAGGACACATACAACCATGAAGACAGAAAGTAGATTAGGGGCTGCCAGAGGCAGCAGGGGTGGGGAAAGAGGGGGTACAGGGTCTCTTCCTGGGGTGATAAAAATGTTCAGGCATTACACAATGGCTATGGTTACACAGCACTGTGAATATACTAAAAATCACTTATTGGCACACTTCCGAATGGTTAAAATGGTGAACTTTGTGTGATTTTTTTATCTCGATAAAAAATAAAATAGGTAACTGGGGGGAAAAAAGCCACAGAAGACAGTGAAAACATTCTGAATCTATATATTAGGTAAATTACTTTTAACCCACAACTTACATACACACGGTCCTGAAAATTCCCTTTCCTATTCTATATAATTCTGTGGTAATTTTTCCAATAACAGGAGCTTCAGAAATGAAGAAATTAGTCCAAATTCTAATAAGAAACCAGGTCAACCAATTTTAAGTCGAGTTCACAGACTCAGGCCCGAACTCAAGGAATTTACACTCACACTGTGTGCTACCGTTTCAGGAACTACTCCTCCATCAGCAAAATGAAGGTGGCCACGCCCCTCTTTAACGGTGGCATCTTTTTTCCTACAGACTTTTCCTGGAGAAGAGTTAGAGGGCGCCATTTTCAAGGCACCAAGTCCCACAGGCAGGCCACACGTCGAGGGCTGACTGTGTAACTGAAAATTTAGTGATGTGCAGCTAAAAAAGAAAAAAACCACTTATTTGTAAAAAATAGTCTTTCTGGAAAAAGCAGGCGCTGCCCTAAGTCTCCCAACAAAATTAAACTGCAAACTATGGACTATTTAAGTCACTGCAGAAATCTCAGTGCTAATACTAAGCCACCACGACGCCCTCCTGCGAGCGTTACAGCACCGTGTTGAAAACAAGAAATACTTCTTTGGAAATTTTCGGGAGACAGCACAGTGGAGTTTAAATTAGTGCTTCCCAGAGAGTTGCTGTTTTTTTCCCAAAACAAAACCAAAATGCAAAAAACCCTCTTTTAACAACCTCCCCACACTTTAAAAACCATAATCACTCAAATAATTGACAGTAACCACTTGGCACCCAAACTCAGCCGGCCGGGGAGGAACGACTTCCGGCAAAATCTATGACAACGGCAGTCGTCCCTGGGACTATACGCCCTGACTTTGTTTTCTTTGCTCTTGGAAGTGATTCCCATATTTATACTACTGGTTCAAACTGTAGCGGCTTAATTCTCTCGTTATTTTTAATCTACCTGGAAAACCCATGGCCTCTGGTTGTTGGCGGTTATGGGTTCATGTTCTGGAAGCCGAACAACGAGCAACTGGTAGTCAGAGAGAGGCTCAAGCAGCAGTCTTTCATTGACTTAACAACTTTCTTCATTAACTGACCTAAGCGACATTCATTTAACATGTACCATCTACAAAGGACACAGAAAGCAGCAACAAGCAATTAGGTCTCCTGAGGAATTTACGCTCTAACGGGAAGGCTAGCAAAATTACTTGCTTTGACTCTGAAAGAAAGACAATACAGAATTTTCCTCAAAGCCTAATCACGTGCCATAAACTGGGTGTGCAGAGCCAAGAGTTAGCTCAGCCATCAAGGACACCCAGCTGACATCCTCTTCCTCCTCGCGGTCACCCTGCCCCCCTCCCCCCCCAGAACTTCTTCCCTTCAATTAGAAAGAGCACAGGTCTCTCTCTATCTGACCCTAGCCATAAACCAAAGGCTATATAAAATCGGCACGTTTTTGTGCGGTGGTAAATCTCTCACATCCAACTAGACAAGGTCACTGTATCTCCCGATGACGTTCAATCCAAGGACAGAAACAGAAAAATTCTACTGAGAGTTTCGACCACCGTTCATCCAGTGTCTGAGGCCCGCCTACCTTAGCCCTCTAGTCCATTCAGAGGCAATGAATCCATCCTACCTTTTCCTCCTGTGTCGAACGTAGCCGTTTTTTTTAGGCACCACACCATTTGGCCATGATCTATGGGCCATCATAAACACCAACTGGTGTGGTCAAAGGGTGTCCATGGTGGGCAAAATAAAAGGCGAGGGAGGAAGCAGAGCTGGGAAAGACCAGTTGACCCCCTGGGGGGTGGGGTAGGGGAGCAAGGAATCAGGGACAGGGAGACTTCCCCAGGATTGGTGACCCAGCCGGGGAGGAGGGCAAAGTCAAGCCTGTTACAGTAAAATGGTAATCTATTCAGGAATGAGACAGAGTCCTTAACTCTTACCCCGACAGGACTTCCAATGTGCCGCAAAGTACACTGAATTTCCAAGTTCTACCTGGCCCTGCACTTCTGTCCGGGGGGGTCAGCCTGCTAGGCCTTCAACCCGTTAGGCTCCAGGCATTCGTGAACCAGACCCTACATGTACCTAAGAGTCATAAACAGAGAACAGGAACCTTTGAAAACCAATAAAGGCAGGTCAATCGGCCTGAAAAATCAACACTGCGCCAAGAGGCTGCGCCCCACCCAAACACCTCTGAGCGTCTCCAGGTGCCCCAGCCGTCTAGAGGAGCGACACAGGACACAGGCTCCAGAGTCCAATTATCTGGCTTCAAATTCTGGCCACTTTTAACAGTAATGGTATCTCTCCATTTCCTCATCTGTAACTGCAAGGTAATACTCGCATCTACTCCACAGGACTCATGAGAGAACAGAAGCAGATCGCAGTTAAGCAGCTTAGCACAGCGACTGTCACACAGTGAACACCGAATGCAGACGCGCTAGTGCATCCACTAGTTCCAGGGGTAACTGAACTACCCCCCAGTTCCTGAACGACACCACCACAACACCTACCATTTGGCTGGGCCCTGATTATGGACCCCTAACCCTATGAGTGGTCTTACCGCCATTTTAGAGTTCGAAATGGGGGTTTAAAGGGACTCACAAACTCACCTAAGCTTAGTCAGTAAGTGGTGGGCGATGAAAGCTTTGATCACGTCCCAGGAAGTCTGCATCGTGTCATCTACCTCCAAAAAGTCTAAAGTATTTTTATACTTTGGTATTCCAAAAATCACTACGCAGTGAACATATTATGTTCTTGTCAGAGCCTCCAGCTTCTCCCCACAAATATGTGTACTCATCTACACAATCAGAAATCCTCCACAAATTCTGATAGCCTGTCGGAATTTTTTTTAACGTAAATAGAACTGGGTAAGTCATCCTGGCCATTTTAATTCAATGACTTTAAAGGTTCAAAAGTATTGCATACCCACAGCTTATCAAGTCACTTTCCTTTCAGGACTTGTCATGTGATCCTGTAGAATGGGTACACTCCAAATGGCCTGTGTACCATCTCCTTTTCCGTAAGTTTGGTATGTGTCCGACAAAACAGACGAGCATTCATAGTTCCTCCAAAAATCCTCTCCCACCATCTCTTACACAATTTAGCAAGACCTACAGCCACTTGGTTGCCCTAAAAGAAAACAATCAAATTTAAACTAAGTATTGTCAGTTTTGACCCTGATCTCATAGAATCTTTCAAAACTCCTGGCGAGGTCCAGAAATGTTTATGACCCAAATTTATACTGCCAAATACTGAAAGATGTAACCGCGTCAAAGAAAACTAAAATAATAACAAGTCAGTCCTCTTAGTCAAAACTGTTTATCCACATCAAATGAACTGGTTATTGGTTACCCAGTTTCCTGAAAACAGAGTTCATACTAATTGCTAATCCATTAACAGTTTAAAATAAAAGGCATGCTTAATGTGTTTAAGAAGTAGTGACATGGGTAAGCCAAGTCATTTCATATTTCATCTTCTATTTGCTTTATCCGGGCGTTATATATTCTTATAATCTTTACTGGTAAATACAAACGGGATGATATAATAGAAGATGCAAAAGGAAGAGAGGCTCCGAAATGCCGAGCTATTTCAAGAATTCACCGCAAGTTCAAGAGCCTGAAACTCCAGGTATCAGAAAGCAGAATTACCACAGAACTGTAAAAGCCAAATATTTATACAGGTGCCTTAAAAGTGACTGCTGGGTGCACACCATCATCACTGACGTTTACTATCTGTTAGATAGTTTCAAGTGCAAGGGCAGAAGTCAAATAACTGACCTGGAGCAGGAAGTTTATGACGATAACTAATACGTCTGGAGAAACTGTGAAGGTGTGATGCTTGTCACAACTTTTTATCAGGCCGGCGATAGGCGGCCAGGCTGCGGCCAGCCAGAGCCTCCGCACCGCTGCCTTTTGTGGTTTCAGAAGGGAAACCTACACTGATACCTTCATGGATAATTTAATAAGGGCTGTCCATAAATTTATAATGTCATTTATGGCTTTTTTACCATTACTCTTTAATAGCTTTCAAAAACAATATTCCTAAAAGTTAATTGAGAACATAAAGTATGAAAGTATTTCAGCTTCAAATGGAGAAAAGGAGCAATGTTTAATAGAAGCACCTAAAAAAAAAAGGTTATAAACCCCTAATTTACAGTTAGGAACGCCTCCTTAATGGCCAATTTACAAATTTACAATTAGGACTATCTTCTATTATTCTTATAATAAATCTCGCTGTAAGAAAATTTCCTATGAAGGGTAACAAGATGGGATAAAGGACCGACATACGTGAACATTCAGCAAAACCTCGGCTCTGGAACTTCTTAGATGAGAATTCGGTTATGCTTTTCCTCTTTACTTCGAGTAGGACTAAAAAGTGTGTGTTGAAAACTACAAGAAATCATGCTAAGTTTAAGTCTGTTTCAATGTTCATTGCACTTCTTTCTTGAAAACACAATCTGCCTTTTCAAGACGTGGGGGCTCGGGTCACGGTCTCAGGTGAGTGCGGTAGGCAGTAAAACCCACCCACCCTCCCACCAAAGGTGTTTCTAAACTCTGAGGGGCAGAACTAACTACACCCACAGCCAGGGCTCAGCGAGGAAAGGTGCCTGGAGCCCCCTCCACGCCCAGGACCTCCGGCCTGACCGGTGGCGCGCCCGGTCAAGAGCTGGCAGTCAAGGCTGGGAGCCAAGGACAGCCAAGAGAGATGCCACAGGTGGCTGGGTCGGCTGGTTCCCCACCTTGCACTCAGGCCTTCTCCGGGAGGCTCCCGGCCCGTCCCAGCCTCCCGAAGGCCGAAGATACCCTCCAGCCCTAATCTGGCCCACTCTAGGCGGGGGCGAGCTCGCCACGGGGCTCAGGTGGCCCCTCGGGGCCCGTTAAGTGGGCACGGAGTGCCAGCCGGGAGCGCCAAAACCACCCTTGCCTCCCGGCCGGGAGCGTCTAAAGGTCCCAGGGGGCGTCGGGAAGGGAGCAGGCAGAGGCCCTGGAAGGGGCGGTTCCAACTGGCCCCCTTCGGGGGTCCTCTCCGGCTGCAGGTCCCTCGCTTCCTTCCCGAGAGCCCTCCCGGCACCCCGGGGCCGGCAACGCCCCACGCCCCACGCCCCCCGCGCCGCGGGCGCCGCCGATCGGCCGGATCTCCCGGACAACAGCCGCCGCCGCGCAACTGAGGCGGGTCCCCGCGCCCACCCGCGGCCCGGCCGCCCACCTGTCCCGGGGGTCGATCCAGCTGGTCCTCCTGGTGTTGTGGTCGATGTAGAAGACCTTGCCGTCGTAGTCCCTGGCCTCCTCCCAGCCCCGGGGTAGTGGCAGCTGCCCGCTCCCGGCCCTCCTAGGCATGGTCGGCGGCCTCGCCGGCGAGCGGCGCCTCCATAGGGACCCGGCGCGGGACGCGGCGGGAACGCGAATGCCCGGCCCGGCCGCCGCACCCGACGCGGGCGCCGGCGAAGGGCTGCGGGGCGCGGGGCGCGGCGGGGCCACGCGCGGGGGGCGCCTCAGGAAACCCTGCTCTCGGCCCCGCCGGGGATCAGTCCACCATGTCTGCGTCGGAGCAGGCGAGCGAACCCTCCTCCTCCTCCTCCTCCTCCTCCTCCTCCTCGCGGCTGCAGCCGCTGCCTCCGCCTCTTCCTCCTCCTCCTCCCAGTCCCCCTGTGGCCGCCGAGGGTCGCGGCGCCCAGGCTGCCCGAGCCGCCGCCGTCTGGGCTCGGATCCGGGAAGCTCGGCGGAGCGGCGGCCGCGGCGGCGACGGGCCTCCTCATTTGCGTGCTATTAGCATGCGCCCCGCCCCGGGCCCGCCCCCGCCCGCCCCTCCCCACGCGGGGCTCATCTGCATGCACATTCCTCGCCGCCACATTCCAGGGCTTAACCCTGCAGCTCCCGGGGCCTGCCGCCCGAGCTGGGGCGCCGGGCCGAGCCCGGGGCGGGGGCGAGGGGGGAGCCGAGGGACCAGGTGGGAGGGGAGCGGGCGAAGGAATGCGCCCTTCGCTCCCTCCCCTTGACCCCAAATATCTCTCTGCGGCCAAAGGCCTTGGGTTTTGTGGAGTTTCGGGACGGAAAAGAGCCCGAGAGCGCTCCGCAACCTTCGCAACTTCTTTCCGACTTCTAGGGAAACCACAAGACTTTCGAGAGGAAAGGGGTGGGGGAAGCTCTCTCTTTGGAAGAAAAAGTCCCAGCAGGCAGCGAGGGCACAAAGTTTCCCCCCACCCCCACCCCCACCCCCCCACGCCGCTCCCTGGGCTGCTTCGGAACCCGAGTGCGGTTCGGAGTGGTGGAAAAGTGGGAAATGCCCCGAAAGCGCTTAGAAGCGTGTCGGTGGCGTGTCCCGGGCGGTGTCGCCCCTGGGGCCTCTGCAGGGCGCCTGGCCCTCCATGACCTCAGCCCCGAAGCCACGGGCCTCGCGGCGGAAAGCGAAGGCGGGTCCAGCGGTCCCAGAGCGCCGCGACACGCCTGCCCCTGTGGCCTGCAGGGGGGAAACTCCAGCCTGACTCTGGGAAGCGACTGCCTCCCACCCCCACGCGGGCCAGGAACCGAAGGCACCCTAGCCTCCCGCCGGGTAGGGCCGCTCCACCCGCGGGGGCCAGGCCAGCCACCCGGGCCCCTCTGCCGCCGGCCTCCGCTGCAGGGGTTTAGGACAATTGGACGTGGACCGATCCTGGAACCAGTCCCTTCCGCCCAGCCCCCGCGGCGGGAAGTCCCCCACCCGAACCCCGCTGTGGCCAAGAAGGTGTGGGCCACCACGCTGGAGGGAGCCCACTGTGGCCCGGAAGCCAGGCTTCCTAGGCCCTGAATGCATCCTAGGTGGAACACGGGTCATCTCTTAGCCCACAAGCATTTTTTATTCAGTCCCTCCCGCGTCCCGGTGGACACTGAACAGGGGCTGGACCTTGGGCTCCTGCTAGTTCAGTGTCAGGAACAGAAGGACTGGCAGAGCCCGGATGTAGGGCACTCGTTGCCTCCAGCCCCTGGGTCTGGGAGGGAGTCTCTCAGGCCCAAAACTATTCTCCAGCCGGGTCTACTCCGTCCCCACCCCCCCACCCCCCAACCAGCCATGTATTCTTCCGGGTAACCAACAGCTTCTTATAAAGTATGGGGCACCTGGGTGGCTCAGTCAGTTAAGCCTCCAGCTCTGGCTCAAGGCATGATCTCATGGTTCCTGGGTTCAAGCCCCATGTGGGACTCTGTGCGGGCAGCTTGGAGCCTGGAGCTTGCTTTGGATCCTGTGTCTCCCTCTCTCTGCCCCTACCACTCTCTCTTTGGCTATCTCTCTTTCTCAAAAGAAAATAAAAACAAAAAAATTTTTTTGAAGTGAAGCACCCTGAAGAAGGTCCCTGAAGCTCAGTGGTTCGCCTCTTGGTGCGAATTCACTTAATCCTGCTGCCTTAATGCGTTATGACTTCCCCACCTTGTGCGGAACACGGTGGCATTGGACAGGGGCTTTCAGAGGGTTTGGAGCTAAGTCTCTCTCCTGGATTCACAGACCTGTAAGGGAGTCAAGTGACAGGGGCACAGCACACCGCGGTTTCAGGGAGCAGCTGCCCCAGGATGCGGTCAGCTTTCGGATTCCCAGGGAGTCGGTCCATCTGCTGTCAGTCTTGAAGGAGGAAGAGTGAGGTCCTGAAAAGCAAAGGACCGGGGGCCAGGCTTGAAACAGCTTCCCAGCAGCGCCTGGATTTGCCTTCTCCCGCAGGAGTCTTAGAACGAGTTCTATTTGCACTTAAGTAGAAACTTTAAACTACCAGAAACTCTGGAGAGCGGAGGTGGGAAAGGAGTCACCCAATGAATTCAATCCCTTTGTCCTTCCAGGTCATCCACAGAGAAGCCACCAACGCCTGGTCCCTCGATCTGCCCCCAGTCCACTGATCAAGACATGAGCACACAAGGCAGGCTTCTCTAGTTCCCAGAGAGATGTGACATCCTGGTGGGTAATCTTAAATTTGGGCTTCTGAATGGTGCAAAAAATAAAAAAAAAAAATGAGGCCTGTCTAAAACTAATCGCTCACACTCCTAAGGTCTGAGAAGGTGAAGGAGCTTGGTTCAGGTTCTGAACAGGCTCACTTACTAGCATGGCCAACATTTGCATTCTAGTATCCTATTAACATCCGTCAGCAACCCAGCCAGACCATTCTAGTTCCGGCCCTCCTCCCAGGCTCCCTCACCAATCCATGAGAAAACCTGCATTTGACGAAAATGTCACATCCTGCTATTAAAAAAAAAGGTACCTTTGCTGATGCCACGACTTATTTTGTTTCGCTACAATGAATAACTGCAAACCGCTTATTGGTACAATTTCAAATTTGATAAGCTTTCAGATAAATACTTTTTAACGTTTATTTATTTACTTTTGAGAGAGAGAGAGAGAGAGAGAGAGAGAGCGGGCACATAAGTGGAAGAGGGGCAGGGAGAGAGAGAGAGAGGGGGAAACACAGAACTGGACGCAGGCTCCAAGCTCCAAGCTGTCAGCACAGAGCCCAGAGTGATGCCCAAACCCACAAACTGTGAGATCATGACCTGAGCCCAAGTCGGCCGCTTAACCAACTGAGCCACCCAGGCGCCCCTCAGATAAATATTTTTACCCAAACTTCTAAAACCGATGCGGATACCAAAATAGCACAGTGCGGTAAGATGGCATTTATTGTTCCATAAATTGTGGGACTTCAAAAAGGTGCATTAAGTAGACAAACAAAACTCTAAAGCAATTAAGAGACAAGTCCCCTTCTCCCCCCACTTGTAGGCACAGGAAACATTTGGTCACATGAAAGCAGTTAAGGTGACAAGAAAGTCACCGCCCCACAGCTTTTTTGTCTTGATCAAGTTTGAACTCTGCTGTTCTGAGTTCACACAATTGCACAGTACCGTCCTTCCGGAGAATTCCTAACGGTGAAGACAATGAAACCTTATTTCATCTACATTCATACCTATAAAAATGAAATAAAGATTATCCCTGTTTTATAAATAGATACATTTAGATTTTACTTGGGCTCCAGGAGATCACTGGCTTAGGGTACCAGGTTCCCCCCGTCTAAGAAACTCTAGAGTAGCCACTGAGGAGTCTGTTTTCTGGCCCTCATTTCCTTTCTCTACTTGGCTTAACATCTTCCTGGTACTAATAGTCTGAGGGGAGGAGCTGCCAATAAACAAAACCCCCGAGGCCAATGTCTAAACCTTTGGGGGCTGAAAGATTAGTGATATCTAAAGTGAAAGTAGACTAGATGGCCAACAGACACATGAAAAGATGCTCAGCATCACTCATCATCAGGGAAATACAAATCAAAGCCACCCTGAGATACCACCTCACACCGCTCAGAGTGGCTAAAATGAGCAAATCAGGAAGCAACAGACGCTGGCGAGGATGTGGAGAAAGGGGACCCCTCTTGCACTGGTGTGGGAATGCAAACTGGTGCAGCCGCTCTGGAAAAGCGTGGCGGTTCCTCAAAAAATGAGAAATAGAACTACCCTACGGCCCAGCAATAGCACTGCTAGGCATTTACCCAAGGGATACAGAAGTGCTGATGCACAGGGGTACATGTACCCCAAGGTTTGCAGCAGCACTTTCAACAATAGCCAAATTATGGAAAGAGCCTAAATGTCCATCAACTGATGAATGGATCAAGAATATGTGTTTTATATATACAATGGAATACTACTTGGCAATGAGAAAGAATGAAATCCTGCCATTTGCAGCAGCATGGATGGAGCTGGAGGGTATTATGCAAAGAAAGAAAGATACCATGTTTTCACCCATATGTGGATCTTGAGAAACTTAACAGAAGACCAAGGGGGAAGGGAAGGAGAACAAAATAGATACAAACAGAGAGGGAGGGAGGCAAACCATAAGAGACTCCTAAATACAGAGAACAAACTGAGGGTGGATGAGGGAGTGGGGGGAAGGGGAAAGTGGGTGATAGGCACTGAGGAGGGCACTTGGTGGGATGAGCACTGTGTGTTGTGTGTAAGCGATAAACCACGGCGGGAATCTACCCCAAAACCAAGAACACACTGTGTCCACTGTATGGTAGCTAACCTGACAATAAATTATATAAAAATAAGTAAAAATAAATTTTAAAAATTAAATTAAATTTAAAAAGAGAAAGTAGAGGGTGCAAATTATGTGAATCCAAGTTTTAAAAGTATATGCTAGGGGCATCTGGGTGGCTCAGTCGGTTAAGCCTCCAGCTTTGGCTCAGGTCAGATCTCACGTTCATGGGTTCAAGCCCCGCGTCAGGCTCTGTGCTGACAGCTCGCTCAGAGCCTGGAGCCTGCTTCCGGTTCTGTGTCTCCTTCTCTCTCTGCCCCTCCCCCTCTCATGCTCTGTCTCTCTCTGTATCAAAAATAAATAAAACATTTAAAAAATAAAAGTATATACTAATAAATATAAATATGTATAATTATAAAAATATAAAACATAAAAGATAAAAATGTGAAATATACAAATATAAACATATGTAATGTATAAATATATAAAATATTTTTAAAGTGCATACATATATACTTTTAATCTAGCAATCCCAGTGCTGCCATTTTACCTACAGATATTAAAGCTTCTCAAGGTATGCAAGGATATTCATTCCAGCGGTTTGATGATCACAAAACCACCAGTGTCCATGAGTAGGAGACTGATTCAATAAGTTTTCATACACCCATACTCAGCAGGCATTAAAAGTGTTGACTTCATCAGTAGAGCATGTGACTCTCAATTTCAGGGTCGTGAGTTCAAGCCCCACATTGGGCATGGAGCCTACTTAAAAATATAAAATAAAATTAAGAGCATTCAATAAATATATATGTGCTGATAAAAAAAAAAAGAAAGAAAGAAAGAAGGAAAGAAAGGAAAAAAAAGATGTCCAGGATGCACTGAATGAAAAAAAGCAAGGTGAAAAAATACACTTCCTAATTTCTTTTTTTTTAATTTTTTTTTATTTTTATTTATTTTAGATAGAGAGAGACAGCGCAAACAAGGGAGGGTCAGAGAGAGAGGGAGACACAGAATACGAAGCAGGCTCCAGGCTCTCAGCTAGCTGTCAGCACAGAGTCCAACGCGGGGCTCAAACCCACGAACTGGGAGATCATGACCTGAGACGAAGCTGGACGTTTAACCGACTGAGCCATCCAGGCTCCCCTATGCTTCCTAATTTCACTGGAGATGGCACCAATCATAAAATGTAAAGAACAACACAGTGTCCCGTGCACTTCCGTAGTGTCTAAGGAAAAACCGAGATAATAAACTAAGGGAGTTATTATAGACACTAGGGGCTGTGTGTGGGGGGGGGGGAGGTCCTATCAAAAAAGTATACATGAAGAAACTGATCATTAAAGAAAGGGGATGAGGTTGAGATGAGCTCAGACACGACCCCAGAATGGACTGGCAAGGCAGGGCATGCTTGTGCAAAGAAACGGATGTGCAAAGCTCAAAGACGAATCTGGAACAAAAGAGCCCAAGGCTGTCTGGAGCCGTGGAGCTAGGAGGCTGGTGTGATAATATAGGTATGAGATAAAGGTCTACGTTAGAAATAAGGCAAGGGGAGGGGGTGAAAAAAAATGATCTAGCAAGAATTTGCTGCTGATTAGATTAAGAAGGGTGCAGTGAATAGACCCGAAGGAGGAGTCTGGTAGGAGTCCAAGATTTTAGGCCATCCAGAGAGACTCACATAGCTGAAATAAATGAGGAAGTCCAAAGGGGGATCTGATATGGAGGTTGTTTCCAGAAATTAGAGATACCCAGCAGAAAGTGAAAGGTCAGGACTCAAGCTCAAACAAAAGGCCAGGGCTGCCAAGGTACGGTGGGGCGTCACCCACCTCAAAATCTGTAGAAGATTCCGGACTGAGTATGGGGAAGGAAACGTCAGTGCAAGTCAATAAGATTTAAGCAACCCATCTATAAGCCTATTTTTGGCCTCTAACTCCTCAGTGATCTGATATGATCTAGTTTATTACTTTGTAAAATGCGGTCTCCATTTGCAGGATGTGCGTTCGCAGTAGTTACTCGGGTGTAAACTGTGAATATATTCCTGTCATAACTTTATCTTTACGCTACCGCACCAGCTCACGTGTAGGACAAGACGAACAGGTTTTCAATATTTTAATATCCCGTTTCCTCCAGGAGATCAGGGATTATATAAACGGAAACTTCTTAATAAGGAGAACATTCCTTTTTTTCTGAATCAAACCAGAGTTGGGGTTTTTTGTTTTTGTTTTTGTTCTTTGCCACGGAACTAGTGGACATAAATAACATCTGTGTAACTGTGGCAAGGTAGCCCGAATCCACAATTCCTAAAATGTATTGGTCTAGACAGTCCTTCAGAAGACAGGCATGTGATCTTGAAGAATTCCCAGCGCTAGGCCAAACCAGAAATCTCCATTACCTTCGCGGCTTCCCCTCCAGTTAATTATTATCATAACAACACCTTAGGTAACAACCATCATTGCAATTCAGCTGTAAGCAACATCAAACAGATTAGGTTTTACCTTATTCGTTGCTGATAGAAGCGCCACGCTGAGCAAATTCCAGGGTTGCTAAAAAGATACCGAACTTTTAGAATCTCCATCTTATAGTGGAGAGGATCAAAAGCGTAAATGCACATTTAGATGAGTGAGGCCCTAGGAAGCACCTGCTGTATGCTTCGTGCTGCAGACTCTTGGAGTAGGTATTCATTAACATTCTTTCTTACATAATGAAATAATACGAGGTTCTATTTTCCTTTTACCATCTTCAATTTGCATTTTTTCCATCCAGCTTTACAGCCCATGAAAAATAGCTTCTTTAAAAGGTGGGATTGCATTCTCTCATTTGGAGGGAACTTGATGTCTCCCTTCCGACCACTCTGAAATTGCCATTAAAATTTTTCTTTCTGGGGCCCCTGGGTGGCTCAGTCGTTAAGCATTCGTCTTCAGCTCAGGTCATGATCTCGTGGTTTGCGGGTTCAAGGCCCAGGTCAGGATCTGCGTTGACAGCTTAGAGCCTGGAGCCTGCTTTGGATTCTGTGTCTCCCTCTCTCTCCATCTCCTCCACTTGGGCTCTGTCTCTCTCTCTCTCAAAAATAAACATGAAAAATAAAATTTTTAAATAATATCAAGTGTTTGCAAGAATGTGGAACAGCAGGAATGCTTATTAATGACAGGTAGGAATACAAATGGGTATAATCACAATTTGGCCATATCTCAGAAAACTGAGGATATCCACATCCTATGACCTAGTGATTCCACCCCCAGGCGTGCCCCTAGAGAAACACATATACATGCCTCAGATCTGTGTACAAGAACGTTTATAGGAGTATGACTTGCAGGAACCCTAAACTGAAGTTTGCATACGTGCCATAAAGAATATAGAGAATAAATAAGTTGTAGCACATGTAAACAATGGAGTACAAAACAGCAATAAGAAAAGGATGATCTATAACTGCACAGAACCCTTTGGGTGAACCCTTGAAACGTAATGTTGGAGAAAAGAAGCGAGAAACAGAAGAATTTAAATAGTATGATTTCATTCATATAAAGTTCACTGAAACAGGTAAAACCAAACCGTATTGGTTAGGGGTATATACAAAGAGGTAGAAGTATAAAGAAAGACAAGAAAATAATTATCACAAAGGTCAAGATAGTGTTCACTTCTAAAGAGAGAAATGATCTTGAACTTGGGGGGGGGGAACATGGGAAGGGGGATTCTAAAAATGTTCTGTTTTTTCACTTGTTTGCTTAATATTTATTTGTCAAAATATATGCTGTGTTTTACATGCTTTTCTGTATGTTCAACAGCTCTCTCTTTGTCTCTCTCTCTCTGTCTCTGTCTCTCTCATAGTCACATACGCACACACAGAGAAATACTAGTTTGATAACACCTACCCCAACACCTGGGAAACATGCTTTCAGGAACAGATGAAAAACTGACTTATAATTAGCACATTTGGTGCGTGCAAGCAAATGCCACACCGAAGGTTATTCTTTCTAAAATAGGCTATCAGCTCTCTTGTTCATTTATTTACAGAGTTGGGGAGCTATATACAAAAAGATCCAATTATGATAACTCCATAAAATGAAACTATATCCTTTAAATTATTATCCTGTACAAGAACTTTTTATTATTTTATTTTACTTACGATTTTATTTTTAAGTCATCTCTACACCCAACGTGGGGCTTGAACTCGAACTCACAACCTCAAGACCAAGAGTCACATGCTATATAGATCCAATCAGCCAGGCGCTTCTGTGCCAGAACTTTTTTAAAACCATAATGAGGGGCGCCTGGGTGGCTCAGTTGGTTGAGCCTCTGACACTGGCTCAGGTCATGAACTCGCAGTTCGTGAGTTCGAGCCCTGCCTCGGGCTCTGTGCTGACAGCTCAGAGCCTGGATCCTGTTTAGGATTCTGTGTCTCCCTCTCTCTCTTCCCCTGCTCTGCTTGTGCTCTGTCTCTCTCTGTCTCTCAAATATAAATAAAAATATTAAGAAGTTAAAAAAATAATTAAAAAAATAAATAAAACCATAACGAAGTATACACAACAATAATTCTTCACAGGGAATGCTCTACCTGCTTACTAAACACTTCCAATTCAAATTTTTCTCTAATATTTATTTATTTTCAAGAGAGAGAAAGAAAAAGAGCACCAGCAGGGGAGGGGCAGGGAGAGAGAGAGAGGGACAGAATCGGAAGCAGGCTCTAGGCCCTGCGCTGTCAGCACAGCGCCTGATGCAGGGCTTGAACTTACAGACTGAATGGCCTGAGCTGAAATCCAATGCTTAGCAACTGAGCCACCCAGGCACTCCATGCATTCCACATTTTGTTGCTCTTACCCTCCAGCTCATCTCCCCTCTTTCTATGTAAAACATCCAAATCACCTCTCCAAGGAGTTGCCTAGAACATCCAGTTACAGAATAAAACAAATTCCTCACTTATCCATTCGACATGTATTAAGCTATCACGACCAGGCTTCTGAAGACTAAACGTGGATCAGCACAAGGTCCCCGCTAGGCTGCAGTATTGCGTCTCAGTATTTGGGTATTCCCGTAGATGGTGCTATTTTTATGTCTTTAAATATCTGTAATTTTATTGGTGTAATACTGTTATTTTTGTTTATTTGTTTATTTGAAGGAGACAGAACGATTAGGGGAAGGGCAGAGAGAAAAGAGAGAATTCTAAGCAGGCACCACGCTGTCAGTACACAGCCCGATATGGGGGCTCGAAGTCATGAGCCAAAATCAAGAGTCAGATGCGTTAAGGGACTGAGCCACCCAGGTGCCCCTATTTTTGTATAGTTAAAATAAGAAATCCAAATCATTTACTTCTGAAGGTATAATTGACAGAGTTAGACTCTACTTTTTACCCTGAAAAATGGAAAAACTACAGAAAGCTGGAAAGAATAGTACTTATTGATGTCCTCCAGATTCAGAGAGAAATATCACCATTTTGCCACATTGCTCTTAATTCTGCCTATAGCCCGAGACCTAGACTTTTTTACTCAGCCTCTTGAAAGTAAATTACAAATATGACATTTCATACCTAATTATTTCAACATGCATCTCTTAAAAAGATATTCTCCCACATAGCCACAGTACTATTATCAAACCTAAAAGATTAAAACTGGTATAATAAGTATTATCTAATATACAGTCAGTATTCAGATTTCCCTGTTGACCCAAGACGTCCTCTCTAGCTATTTACTATCATTTTATTTGTTTAAAGCAAGCCGAATCATATTGCACTTAATTGTCCTGGCTGCTTAGTCTCCTTTAATCTCAAACATCCCCTTGCTTACTATTTTTTTAAACTTTCATGGCGATGGCATAAAGTCTAAGCCAGCAGTTTTGCAAAACATCTCACTCTCTGGTTTTAGCTGAGCTCCCAGGATTAGTTCCAGATTAAAAGTCGTGTCAAGAGAACTTCACGGTGGGGTTGCTTCCTTCCCACCTCATCGCATCTGGGGGTATGTGTCGCTTCTTTTGTGCCGTCGTTTAGTGATACCTGATCCGCTCATGTAAAGCGGTAACTGACACACGCATCTGATGCCATTTGAAAAAGATCTTTTCTCTATCTGTAGTTAATAATTACCTGTGGGGTGAGGGGGCACCTGGGGGGCACTCAGCCGGTTCAGCGTCTGACTCTTGATTTCAGCTCAGGTCACGATCTCCCACTTTGTGAGTTCGAGCCTCGCATCCGGCTCTGTGCTGACAATGCAGAGCCTGCTTGGGATTCTGGGTCTCCTTCGCTCTCTGCCCCTCCCCCGTCTGTCTCTCCCTCTAAAAATAAATAACCTTAAAAAATTAGCTGTGGGGTGATACTTTGAGATTGCCTGACTATGAATATCCTTTCCCCAAACAAATCTTTCACCCACTGGATTTGGCATTTTATTGAAGATGCACGCTTACATACATCAATTATTATATTGATGGTTTTTCAGAATGGTGAGTTTTTTCCACATTTAGCAGATGGCGTTTTCTTGTGAGGAAATTTCTTCATCTCTGTTTGCCATCATCATCGTGGTCATCATCATCACTACCATTATTACTTATTATTAGGGACCTATGGAATATTTTTTATAAACTGTATTATAATCCATTACCTTCATTTATTTTACGGTGGCAAAATTTACTATAGCATATAATTTGTTACTTTTACGATTTTTAACAATACAGTTCAGTGGCACAAGGTACATTCATATTGTGCAACCATCAATCAACTATGAGAAATCGGCGCAAACCTTCACTAATAATCATGACTCACTTCTGACTGAGGACCGGAAGTAAAGAGGCCGCGGGCGCCTCGTAACAGCGGACCAGCCTAACCACTGCCCTGCGGGGACACGGCCAGGGTCACGGGCGCTCCAGTCGGCGTCCTGGGGCCTGAGTGCAGCTCCCTCACAAAGCTGAGTAACTTTGGGTCAACAAATTGAACGATCTGTGCCTCAGTTTCCTCACCTCTCAAAAACGGGTCCTAAGAGTGCATCCTCCACAGGGGCGCTCCTCCTACAGGCTTCTGATGCAAGTGGTCTCAGTGACAACTTAAGAAATACTGTTTTGGTCCCGAATTACTGGATCAAAGGATGAGCACATTTAATATTTTGACCTGAATTGCCAACCTGACTGCCTGGAAGGCGGTACCAATTTACAGTTCCCCCCCGCAGTGCACAGTCCCAAAGCTTGCTCTCTACTCCCATGTAACGGGTGCTTTCTAGCTACAAGCAGGTGTTTAAGGGATGTTGGGGGGGGGGCGTTCACCGAGGAAAGCAGATCTTCCTCCGCGGGTCTCAGCTTCCTGATCGGGGTCTTGAATTAAATCAGTGTTTCCGAACTTGCCTAACGGTGAACCTCGTCTGGAACTCTTGTTAAGCTTTCAGATTTGCAAGGTCAGGACCGTGGCATCAGACTCTCCAGCGGAAGGAAGTGGAATCCATGTTTAACAATAAACGGGGCGCCTGGGTGGCTCAGTTGGTTAAGCGTCTGACTTCGGCTCAGGTCATGATCTCACGGTTGGTAGGTTTGAGCCCGGTGTTGGGCTCTGTGCTGACTGCTTTGAGCCTGCTTTGGATTCTGTGTCTCCCTCCCTTTCTGCCCCTCCCCTACTCAGCTCTGTTTCTGTCTCAATAATAAGCATAAAAAACAAAACAAAACAAAACAAAAACAAAAAAAAAAAACCCTGGGGCTCTCTTGAATAAGTTCCACATTACTCCTTTGATTAAGTGAGTTTTGTAAATATTGCCTGGATCAACTCTGAATGTTCTCTCTGGTTCTGTACTATTTTGATTCTGCCTAACCATACACGACTTTATTTAATTATGAGCCAATAGCAATGAACTTTAAAGGAAGACTGTAGACAGCGCAGCTATAATGCTCAAATTGGATATGTATGAATGATAGATTCAGAACATATCTTTTATATCTTTGTCAAGGCTAAATATTTCAGATATTTTTACATTGTTAAAGAAACTGCCACTGCGAAGATTTAAAATATTCCTTGAATGTCAAGGTTGCATGCTAATACTTCGGTGCTGCTTTCTCACTGGACATATTAAAGTGATGAAATACTACATAATAAAATAAAAACTCTAGACCCAAAGGAAGATCGGGCTTCAAGTAAAAAAAAAAAATGTCAACTTTCTCAGCAAAAAAGGAAATAGGTCCAGTAGAAAACAATAATAATGACAAATTGGGACAGAGAGTAGATCTTGTGCCACCGCACTAAAGGAATGATGTGTAATTTGGAGAAGTTATGGTTGAGGGCTTTGCCACAGAGGAATGCCTGGATTCATACAGAGTGAATATTAAACTGCTGGAGATTTTCCATAACAGAATGATTTTTCTTTATGTCTCCTATTGATTTATGAATGATATTTACAAACATTTGTAAAATTTAACATCATCAGGTCACTGTTGGCTATTGGATCTTTGGGTCAAATAAATCTCCTGCTATACACTTTCTTAAAAAGTTAAGAATTATTGGGGCACCTGGCTGGCTCAGTTGGAAGAGCGAGCAACTCATGGTCTCGAGGTTGTGAATTCGAGCTCCGCTTTCTGTGTGGAAGTCATTTAAAAATAAAATCTTTTAATAACAATAATAATAGGGGCACCTGAGTGGCTCAGTCGGTTAAGCATCTGACTTCAGGTCAGGTAATGATCTTGCGGTTTATGAGTTCGAGCCCCACTTCGGGCTCTGTGCTGATAACTCTGAGCCTGGAGCCTGCTTCAGATTTTGTGTGTCCCTCTCTCTCCCTGTCCCTCCGCTCCTCATGCTCTGTGTCTCAAAAATAAATATTTAAAATTTTTTAAAAATAATTAAAAAATAAATAAAAAGTGAGCAATTACTGAGCACTAAATGGACCAGACCCTTCTCCACGCTCTTTACTTACATAAACTATTTCACCCTCTATTACCCAATGGAGGATGCACTCTTAGGACCCATTTTTGAGAGGTGAGGAAACTGAGGCACAGATCACTCAATTTGTTCACCCAAAGTCACTCAGCTTTGTGAGGAAGCTGGCACTCAAACTCCGGGACACTGACTGGAGTGCCTGTGACCCTGACCATCTCCCTGCAGGGAAGTGGTTAGGGTAGACCATTATGAGGGGCACACGGCCTCTTTACTTTCTGTCCTCGTTCAGAAGTTCAGAAGTGAGTCATGATTATTAGTGAAGGTAATTTAGGTGGACTTGTGCCAGGTTTCTCACTGTCAAAAAACTATTACAAATAAGCAAGAGGAAGTCTAGAATGAACCCCGTGGTGCTAGATTAATGTTGGAGACATCAGTATGAACGCATATGTAGTTTAATTCAGGCAGATAGGCAGAGAGATAAAGGAGGGCTATGGGTGATCCGCGGGTGTGAACGCACCCGTGTTTCCTAGCTTGTCTCATTAGAGGGCCTAGGAACAATGACACCCCAGTAGCCAGCACCCAGGTCTTGGTTTCTAATACCATTCTCCAATGAAAGAACCGGAAATCCCTGAAGAAGTGGCTGAGTCTAGAGCAAGAGCAGGGCAAGTTCAGGTTGAGTCCGGAGCACCTTGTGGTACCCGAAGGTAATGAAATGATCAAAGAACAAAACAATGGGATATATATAGGCGAGAGTCCATTGTTGTAACTGTGTTTCTTGGATCCTATATTTGTCTGCGCGGCATCACAGGGCCAAACGAAAGGTGAAACTTGTATCTCCCCTGTGATGCAGCTTCTGTGGGTGTATAAAAATCATTTCACAAGTCCTCTACCTAACCCCAAATCCGTGTCCCCAACCACCTCCTTCACTGAAGCACACATCCCAAGTCAGTATTTCCCTGGCTCTGTATCAACCCAGACAGCTAGGGACTGTCCCTACGGCTCAAGGCCAACCAGTCCTGAAGTGTGTGCCTTGCTCTGTCTTGCCTTCCCTGTGGACACCCCAGTGAAGACTGTGGCATGTACCTTCCCCCACGCCTGTATCCACCTCCTGACCAAACCTGCTTCTCCCTCCCTGGCCCTGTGTGGTGTGATGTGCCCCCTTCTCGCAGGAACTGTAAGTAACAGATTCCTCTTCCGATGCCATTAGCCTCTCTGTGTTGTCACTCAGTCTACCTTTTTACAATTAATTTTTCTTAATTTTTAAAAATATTTTTGAGAGAGAGACAGAGAGAAACAGAGCGTGGGAGGACTCCAGGCTCTGAGCTGTCAGCACAGAGCCCGACATGGGGCTCGAACCCATGAACCATGAGATCCTGACCTGAGCTGAAGTCCGATGCTTAACTGACTGAACCACCCAGGCACCCCAGTCTACATGTTTTTTTAAAGTTTATTTATTTATGTTAAGAGAGAGAGACAGAGATAGAGACAGAGAGAGAATGAGCTGGGGAGGAGCAGAAAGAGGAGAGACAGAATCCTAAGCAGGTTCCCTGCTGTCAGTGCAGAGCCTGACTCAGGGCCCAAACTCACAAACAGTGAAATCATGACGTGAGCCAAAACCAAGAGTCAGTCACTTAACCAACTGAGCCGCCCAGGTGTCCATCTTTGGATACATTTTAACACACCAACATCAAATACCATACAATGGCCAATGTTAGAACTATTTGAGCAACGAAATCAACAACATGGTTTTGGGTTATGACCCAAAATAAATAAATATATGTGAGTCCAATAATAAGTAAATGATTGAATAAATAAATGCAGGAAAGAAACAAATTTTCCTCACAGAAGAATTCCAAATAATTTATGCAGCTCCTTCTCCCTCCAGGAGACGAAGCTTATCTCCTCCTTCCCGAGTATGAGCTAGAGTCAATGACTCATTTTAAAAAATGGACTAGGGAAAAATAGTAACTTTATAATGGAGAAATCTGGCAACACAAAGTGATGGGGGTTAATATATTACTAGTGATGTCACACTGATAACATACGTCCTGATATGATGTCATGAGAAAGGCATTTCCTCCTGCACTGTGCTTCCCCCAAACCCCGAACTCCAGCCTCATCACGGGAAAGGCATCAGACAAGCCAAGATGGAGGGACAGTCTCCAAACAGGTCATAAAAGTCAAGGAAAGAGCGAAAATCTATCATAGACCAGAGTAGACTCAGGAGATATGATAACTTAAAGGCATATGGTTGGATTCTGGAACAGAAAAAACATTGATGAAATCCGAAGAGAGTCAGGAGTTTAGTGAATAGTAACACTCCAATGTTCTTTTTTTAATGTTTTTATTTGTTTTTGAGAGAGAGAGAGACAGCGTGAGCAGGGGTGGGTCAGAGAGAGAGGGAGACATAGAATCCGAAGCAGGCTCCAGGCTCTGAGCTAGCTGTCAGCACAGAGCCCGACGCGGGGCTCTAGCCCATCAACCATGAGATCATGACCTGAGCCAAATTTGGATGCTTAACCAACTGAGCCACCCAGGTGCCCCAGTAACACCCCAATGTTAATTTCCCAGCTGGGCAAATGGACCACGGTTTTACAAGATTTTGGATGCCTTGTGTATATAAACCTAAAATCATTCCAAAGTAGAGCTGACTGAAGAAAAATTAGCTTAGCTAGACCTAAGATAGCTTCTTTCCTGTGAGATCAAAAGCTGCACTAGAACAGGAAATCAGGAGAGGTCTCTCTTTATGAAGAGATATATCATTTTTTTAAGTTGTTTTTTTTTTTTTTTAGTAAGCTCCATACTCAACATGGGGCTCAAACTGACAACCTCTGAGATCAAGAGCTGCCTGCTTCCTACTGAGCCAGTCAGGCACCCGAGAAATCTTGAAATGTTCAAATTCAATCACTGCCTTTTATAGCAGGTAAGTTGGTCTATCTGCATGGGAGCTATGTCATTTGCATCTTGAAATTTCTTCCAGATCTATGACTCCAGCTCGACAAGAATGTAACTCACTTCAAGTCATGTACCGTTGGCTAGTAATCTCTGAATGCCACGAAATGTCGGTCTCATCTATTTTGAAACATTGTCTATTTTGTGTGTAACAGTTTTTATTGTATTCCACAATCAAATCTCATGAAATAACATTTTGGGGGACAAAATAAGAATAATTAGAAGTTTTTGAAACACACATACACACAAATCTTTAAATAGTATTCTAAATAATTCTTCTTTGGAAAAATTCCAGGTTATGTGGCCTAAGAAGGTCTTTCCAAAATCCAGTAAGGGAGCGTCTGGGTGGCTCAGTTGGCTGAGCATCCGGCTTCAGCTCAGGTCATGATCTCACAGTTCGTGGGATCGAGCCCCACATCAGGCTCTGTACTGACAGCTCAGAGCCTGGAGCCTGTCTTCGGATTCTGTGTCTCCCTCTCTCTCTGACCCTTCCCTGTCATGCTGTCTCTCTCTCTCTCTCTCTCTCTCTCTCTCTCAAAAATAAATAAAATATTTTTAAAAATTAAAAAAAAACCAAAATCCCCCCCCCCCCCAAATCCAGTATGCTCGAATGGCTGTTTTGTGTACGACACTGTTCAAGACACTTGGTGAACTGGTGATAGGCACAGGTTACTTGCTCACAACTATCATTCTGAAGACATAATGTACTACCTTATTTAAGGTCTACACATTACGTGCATATAAAACTTATTCGAATAAATAATGTGACATATCTGTGCACAATCCTTGGCTTTAAGGTTTTGTTTGTTCTAAAAAGGCCAGTAGAACATAGAAGAAATGAGGTCCAACCATTCAGACAGCCAAATAGCAAATGAAACAAATGGACGCTGAACTGCCATAAAGTCCAGAAAATTCTCCAGACTATTTTGGCATTTGTACTGTAACTGGCATGAAAAGTCCATTCTTCCGCCATTGAGGTTGTAAATTGCAGAGCCTTATGCTCTTTCATTCTTATATATTGACCCATCACAATTTATATCATGGATAATAGAATAATAATTTATAAAACATGCACTTAAAAATAAATATGAGAGACTGAGCACCGTTAAAACTGATTTGGGCTCAATGCCCAGAGAAATCACACATTGAGATGTTCTGGACTTAAATACATTCACTAGAGCCACATGTTATTAGCTAAACCTCTTGGTGGATCCCTGGTTGACTCCGTGAAGCAGGAGCCGGTACTGACCTGCATCGAACCATAGAAAGGTTGCCCATACTCACAATAGTTTTGTACACAAATCTAGTCCACGAAACATACACGTTGTGTTTGCAAACACACAGTGGAAAGTCAGGGCTACCAATCATGTTGACTGTCAATAATCTGACTGGCCTTTGTTTTCTTTGGGTGAAATTGCTACAAAGTTCATTCCTGTGTTTTGCTTTGTTTCTCAATGGAAAAAAAAAAGTGTGTTGACAACAGGGGCCTTTCCTTTGAGCAGACAGTGCTATTGGCCCCTTTTTGGAAAGTCCAAGGTGCAAGCTACAAGGCTCTCCCTACGAAGCGGGTGAGGCAACCTCTGACCTATTGGCCAAGTCCAGCTTTTGGCTCCAGTCAAGGGTTCCTGGGTCGTGGACGGATGCCTTTGCTCCCTTGGCCTCACTGAGAACCAGTGCAAGGACCCCCGCTCTAAGTCTCTGCAAGGACCAGGAGCAAGACGAGACAAGAGAAGGTATAAAGAATTGCTGAAAAACTATGAAGCACAGTCTTGAGAAGGAGCGATTCTCTGAAACCCCACAATCCTGGGACATGACAAGAGTCACCTACAGAGTCGGACTATTGTTTCGGAGTCTGCTAACTGCCTTCCCTTCCTCCTTCTCTCTCTTTCAGTCAAAGTGGAGATAACAGACGTACGCACAAATACGGAGATATGAGTGTGTATTCCTTTCCATCACTCTTTTTTTGGACTGGATTCTTTGTGTGTACGCACATCCAGGAACTTTTGGTCGGAGCACTAGACAAAGCTTCAAGAGGCCAGGGGAAAAGCCCAGACTTTGAGAACCAGAAAGATCTTTGCTAAATTCCTAGCTGGGTGACCCTACCAACCACTTTCCTTCGAGTTCCAGTTTCATTCAATCCGTGGGAACACAAACGCCTTCCTCACGGAATTGTAGTGACCACTGAGACACTGCAGGGTCTAACATAGGCTAGCGCCGCTCAGAAGCAGCTCACTTCCCCATCTCCCTTTTTCTTTTCTTGCCTCTAACAGTCTCGTCTGTCTTTGTCCCCCCTCCCTCTGTGTTCAGCTCCTTCCCCCACAGGTACTTCTCATGGCGTTGGAAGTATATTTCAAAATATTTTAGTCCTTACTGAATAAATTGAATTTTTAAAAGTCTCTAATTTAGAAATCTCATGATTTCAAGCATCTCACCATCTCTGACAACAGCTGTGTAAAAATTGTAAAGGACTTTATTTGTTTCCCCGACATCAAAACCCTCTTCCTAAGCTTGGGTGCAGCCCCGCGGGGGAGACTCGAAGAAAGGCAGGTAATGCCTCCCACTAGAGGGACCAGGATGGGAATACCGGCCGTACATCAACTTAGCCCAGGCAGTCCGCTGCCCCCAGTGAGATGTGACCATGGTGAGTGACCCAAAGGAGCATGGAGGGCAAAGGCAGCCTCAGCACTGGACAGCAGGTACTGCAGAGTGCTGGTGCCAAGGGACTCCTGGGCCAGTGGTGGGCCAGACGTTCAACAGTGGCCGGAGCTCAAGCCACGGATCACCTCCCAGTTTTCACAGAAGAGGCCCCTTTCACCTTGCAGCAATTAATTCCATCCAGCTCCTTGGGGCTTCTTGTTTGAGATTGGTCCTTCGGAGAGGGGGCTCCAAAGGAAAGCAGTCTGAGAACTTTCTAGAGCCATTCCTGGTCTTTGGTGCCATTGCCCTGGGACTCTGTCTCTTATAGAAAAGTGACAGACTAATGCCTGGGTGGCTCAGTTGGTTAAAAGTGACAGGCTACCTAGCTTCCGTCAGGAACCCTCACTGACAGGTGCCGTTTGAAACTTACTTTCAGTGACCTAATTTTATTTCCTTTCTTCTCACATCTTTGTGTGTACATGTTGAGTGTGCGTGTGTGTGCACACATGTGTGTAATCTTAGTGTTTCTCTCTATCTTCTTACGTTAAAGTCTGCCTTGAAGTCGAAGGTACAAACTGATCTCTGATCAATAATCAAGAAAGTCAAAATCAATAGAAAATACAGGATTAGAAGGTATTCATACAAATGACACATTTTAAAAATCTTTATTTAAAGCATAGAAATGCAGTGTAGACATATCCTCACTGAATCTTATAGTACTTTCTGGGGCTACAATTCCAAAGATAGGAAACAGAACTGAAATAAATGTACGGTCTTAATAGATGTAATAAGTTTGAAGTCACAATGGGGTTGCTTCCTCTGCATTTTTCAATCCGAGGCATTTTGACCATCTGTTAGTTACTGTTACTTTCCCTCCCTCTTCAGATTGCTGCTGGCCACCGAGCTCGCCCCTCACTCCGGAGAAAGCCTGCGGTCAACTCCAGTTCAGAGGAAAACGCCTCTGCGCACGCAACATCTCTCGCTCTTCCGCTCTCTGGTGCTGCTGAGAGTAAACTAAGAAATCACCGACGGGGGCGCCTGGGGGCTCAGTGGGTTAACATATGACTTGGGCTCAGATTATAATCTCGCTGTTTGTGAGTTTGAGCCCTGCATTGGGCTCTGTGCTTCTAGAGTGGAACCTGCTTTGGATTCTCTCTCTCTGCCACTTCCCCAGTCACACTATCTCCCTCTTTTTTTCAAAATAAACAAATAAATTTTTAAAAATATGACAGAAATCACTGACCAAAATTCACTGTGTATTGCCAAGCTGTGTGACTTTGGCCAAGTTATTGTTTTGGACCTCTGTTCCTTTTTCTGGGAAAAAGAAGTAATTATAATAGGACCTACTTCACAGGGTTATTGAGAGTGTAACCTGAGTTAATACCCGTGAAGTGCTCAGACTTGGTCTAGTATGTAGTATGTGGTCATTATAATGCATGCCACTTGGTCGATCGGTGAGAATTTTCAGATCTCACAGTCTATTATGGCTGAACTGTGTCCCCTTCCAATTCCTAGGTTGAAGTCCTAACACTCAGTATCTCAAAATGTGACTGCATTTGGAGATGGAGACTTTTAAGAGATAATGAAGGTGAAATGAGAGCCTGTGGATGGCCCTAATTCCCTGTGACAGGCGTCCTCATTAGAAGAGGCGATCAGGACACAGACACCCACAGAGGAAAGGCCATGTGAAGACACAGGGAGGAGATGGCACCTACAAGCCTAAGAGAAAGGCCTTCGGAAGAAAGCGGCACTGCCAGCGCCGTGACCTTGGCCTTCCAGCCTCGGGGGAATCAATTTCTGTCCCTTAAGGCACGGGGTCCGGGCTACTAACGCCCGGTGCTGCCTCGCGGCTTCCCCAGCAAGCTAGTGGCAGCGCTGTCTCACGTGCTAGCCCTGAAACTGGCTCCCCCTCTGGCTTCTCTGTCCTTGAACCCTGCGGATTGTCCCCCCTCTCTGGGTACTCAGGCTTTCCCCCTGGTTCCTCCGCCGCTCTCTCTGCCCCGGAATCGACATGCTTTCCAGGTTCTTTCTCACACTCTTCTCCATCTTTCTGTGTGTTTTCTTCATACTTCCTTTCTAGGACCCACGCTCGTGGCCCCGGCTGTGGCCTTCGTGCTGAAGAAGTCCGAATCTACAGCCCTAGCTTCAACCCTCCTGAGGTCTACACAGTCCTTCCCAAATGCCAGGTAAACATCTTCACCACTAGATCTCGCTCGTAACTCCCTCACCAATCCCACTGTCTGGTCGTCCATACTTCTTCCTCCTGTTCCCCCCCTCCCTTCGTGACTTGATTATCTTCTTAGTGACCTGGGCTACAAAGTCTCTCAAGCATCGTGAATTTCCTTCCCTCCTCATGCCTGGTCTCCAAGCCCCCAGACCCATTTCCCACAGAGTCTCACTTACTTCCCACCTTCTCCCCGTTCCCGGTCACGATGCAAAGTCAGGGCGCCTCATCACAGTCCAACATTTTGCATCACTTCCTGACGATTTCCCCCTACCTTCAGCTTTGGATAGTCATCCTTTAATGAATTGTTTGCCTAAAACACAAATGATATAATTTTCCTCTCAGGCTCCTTGTTGCCTAATCAAACAGATAAAGCCCAGATTGCCTCCATTGGCATTCATGACTTCCTCCCATCTATGAAACACCTTTTTCAACTCTAAAGGAGTTTTAAAAACTATCCACGCAATCACCCAATACATCTTGCGCTGCCTTCGTGTCAGACTATTGGGATTCGTGTAGGTTGTCTACCTTGCAAGCCCTTAAATTATGCAGATATATTGCCCCTGTCTTCCGCATTTTATAAAACTTCTGTCCAAAGTAGGTGCCATCCAGTAAGTAAACAAAGGAGAATTCTGATATTTTTTAAATGCTATGTTTAA
The DNA here is from genome assembly GCA_004023785.1 of Mungos mungo. Lineage (NCBI taxonomy): Eukaryota > Metazoa > Chordata > Mammalia > Carnivora > Herpestidae > Mungos > Mungos mungo. Next base: position 22,010 of record PISW01008641.1, on the reverse strand, counting down.
CATCATAGTCATCCCATTGTTTTATGTTTTCCATTTTTTAAAGTTTATTTATTTAGAGAGAGAGACAGAGAGAAAAAAAGAGAGAGGAAGAAAGCAGGGGAGGAGCAGAGAGAGGGAGAGAGGGAGACAGAGAATCCCAAGCAGGCTCCGCCTGTCAGCGCAGAGCCCGACGAGGGCTCCATCCCACCGACTGTGAGATCACGACTTGAGTCAAAATCAAGAACAGATGCTTAACTGCCTGAGCCATGCATGCAGGTACCCCGAATTACCCCCAGTTTTATGGAGATATAACCGACCTACGGCACTGTGAAAGTTTAAGGTGTATCGCATGGTGGTCTGACTTATGTATATTGTGAAATGACTGACCCACTACGTTTGGTTTACGTCCATCATCTCACTAGATGAAAAAAGAAAGTGAAAACGAAAAAGAAAAAAATTGTTCTCATGGGGCACCTGGGTGGCTCAGTCCATTGAGCGTCCGGCTTCGGCTCAGGTCATGATCTCACAGTTCGTGGGTTCGAGCCCTGTGTTGGGCTCTGTGCTGACAGCTCAGAGCCTGGAGCCTCCTTCAGATTCTGTGTCTCCCTCTCTCTCTGCCCCTCCCCTGCTCATGATCTGTCTCTCTCTGTCTCTCAAAACTAAATAAATGTTAAAAAATTTTTAATTAAAAAAACAAAAATTAAAACATAAAAACAAATTGTTGTTGCAATGGGAAGTCTTAGGATTTGCAGGCCTTACCAGTTCCCTGTCCATCATACAGCAGTGTGGGCTGCGGCGGTCATGCCGTCCACGCGGCCCCAGCACTTACGTACCCTATATCTGGAAGTTCGTGCCTTTGACCCCCCTTCTCCAGTGCCCCCTCCTCCCCACCTCTGGTCACCACGCATCTGATCTCTTCTGTTGCTTAGATTCCACATATCAAGTGAGATCATATAACTCTATCCACTTCTTTATCCGTTTATCCTCGGATAACCACTTAGGCTGCGCTCAGGTTGTGGCGATTGTAAATGACGCCACCATGAACATGAGGGGGAAGATATCTCTTTGATATGGTGTTTTGGTGTCCTTCAGATATATCCCCAGAAGTGGGATTGTTGGGTCAGTTGTTTAATTCTTCTGTATACCGTCGTCATCTTTTTGACGATGACCATCCTAAGAGGCATGAAGCGATATTCTATTATAGTTTTGACCTCATTATACGTTGTCCACGTTACTTTGTAGAACTGAGGATAATAATTGAGTGCAAGCATCCCTCATGCGTCCCGGGCATATTTATACAAGTTCAAGAGTACCACGGCCCTGCACTCCCTAGTTCCAGGGCCAAAGCCTAGGGCCACTCCTTACAAAGCGCTGGGAGTACAAGACTCAAGTTTATTGGGATCAAGTGCATTTCCAGGGGGGCTAATGACTCATGCATGAATAATGGTTATTGTGTGAAATCCTGAGAAATAGCTCTTGGTAGAGAAAGGGAGATCTGTGTGAAGAGGGCGATGTTAGAGTTTTCCACACCTGCAGATAAACAGAACTGTGTTGGTGGATACATCGTCAGCCACGGAATGCAGAAGAACAGGGCCTGAATCTTCAGAGCGCGCACAGAGAAAGGAGAATCACAGAAGGGATCCCCATCTGGCAATCAGCGCTTAGATAAACGAGAGATTAAAGGGAAAAAAGGACTTATCTCTCAGTCATGTTTCCTGTTCTCTTCAGCGTTTCTCCAAATCTTGGTCAACACGTTCTAGGAACGTTCTGTTTTACTTTCTACTTTACTTGCTTTAAACTTTCAAACTATGCTGGTATCAGTCTCTAGCATGGGCAGAGAGAAGGTTTTTATAAAAGGGTTTCTTTGGGGACCATTAAATATAGTTTTTAATCTGTTTCACTTGATTTTTATTTTAGTAATACTCAGAAGACTATTCATGTATGAATCATCCTGAAATAATGGAGCTTGAATAATTGTATTTTTTTGGAAATAGGTCAGTTCACAGCAACCATTAGAAAAGTAACATCTTGAAGCAATAGTTCGCTCTGAAAGTCTGTTATCAAAATTGTTGCTGTGTTACCCATTCCATGTGTTTTCAACTTGACACTAGTGTTTAGAAATGTAGTTTGGTGGGGGTGGGACAATTTTTGAAGAGGCATGACATCAGGGTAAACTATGTGGGGACTTTCAGACCAAAAATTCATCTGTAAGATTAGCTGTGCTGCACTTGATTTGAGATAATCCCTACAAGCTCTTCCCAAATTCTGAACATATGACTAATAGACATCCATTCACAACAATCCTGTTTTTCTTAGACGGGTTCCCCTTGCCTGTCGGGGTTTTACCTGGGACTCCCAAGGGGTCACGAGATGCTGCTGCCACCTGGTGGTCAATAGGAGCAGCTAACATTTACCCCCAACGATTTTCTCTAGGGTATCCTACCCCCGTTCAGTTCAGTTTTGCTCTGCTCAGTAAACGTTTATTGAGTTTACATGCGAGCCAGGCATGGGGCTGATTACTCAGAGGCAGACCTGTCTATCTCCTTTACTTTTGCAATTCTGTTTATTTAATCCCGTGCACTTGCTTTCTTGGGAACAGACATTCTTTTTCACCTTCCGCTCTTCTTCCCTCCCTCAATTCTTGCTTGGTTTCCTTAGAAATAGTGATTCCCCTTCTTTCCTAGGTTCCATTTGTGCACCAACATTAACATCCATCATGACTTAGAGTAAAAATGTCACCCTGTTGGACGTTGTTCCAGGAAAAAAGGATATCACAAATTTTATGAATTTTCCATGACATCCCCAAGCCCTCAAAGGGGCCCAGAGTTTCGCAAAAGTCTCTTTTTGTTTTTGCAACTAATTGTGTTTGCACCACTCCAACCCACTTATCCTGAGGCACCAACATGGAAGAAAAAGATTTATAATCCTTCCCATCCATTCTCAATTTCCTAGCATTAGTAAATCAAGTTTTTTGCTAATTTTCATCTAGATCATTTCAGCTTGTTGTATGTTACATCTGTTTTCTCGAGACTATTTGTAAATATCATTAATAAAAGTGAATAAAATTCACTTTGAATCCAAACAAGTAGCTGGAACTTTAGAAATGCAGAGCACTTTAACACAAGAATTTTCTGCAATTAGAACACAAAAATTGGGGACTATTTGGTTTAAAACATTAAAAAAAAGTTATCTCATAGGTTAATATCTCGTGGAATGTCTAAGTAACATGACTTCCTGAAAGTATTTAGATTGTGATTCGATTGCAAAACATTTAGAAATAGAAGTAGTTGTAAATCTAGCGAGGGTAAATGGAAAGCCAGTAAGGATTAAAGAATTTAGTAAGAATGACACAATTTCAGAATTCTGAGAATTCTGTTAGTTCCACTAATGTGTGCACATGTCTGAAATATTCTTATTTTCAGTCAAAACAGTTGGGAAGACTGATTATAACAGGAAATATGTAACCTTCGGATACACTTTTAGAATTCCCAGTGGAATTGCTTAATCAAAGAGTATGTACATTTGTAATTTTGATAGGTATTGCCAAATTTCCCTCCATAGAGATTATACCGGTTATGTTTCTATGTTTCTATCATTTTGTTAAATTTCCAAAGTCATCACTATTGTTGGTGTATACAGCCAGTGTTTATTAGACTTATCCAAACATTTATTTTACCTTTTTAAAACTATATCCTTTAGAATTTCCTATGGTGAATTTCTGCTGGGGGTGACCTCAGCATCCATCCGACTGTAAATCCCTCCAAGGTAATTCATTTTATTTCTCTGGCTACTTTTAAGATTTTTCTCTCTGGATTTAAAAAAAAATTGTTATTGTTTTAGGCTTTAAAAAATGTGTTTTGTTTCATTTTAGTTTCACTTGATATGTCTGGATGTGAATATTTTTTTCCTGATTAGTATTTGATGAGCTTCTTAAATCTGTGGATTTGTGTCTGCTAGCAGGTTTTAGTTATTATCCTTTTAAATATTGTCTTTTACTTATTTATTTTATCCTCTTTTTCTAGACTCTCACTAAATATATAGTTGACCTTCTTATTCTCTCTTCTCTGTCTTTTATTCTTTTTGTGGGTTTTTTTTTTTTTGTCTTCTGTGCTGCATTCTAGCCAATTCCTTTTAACATCCAGCTCAGTAGTTTTCTCTTTAGTCTGTCTAACCCGCTATGAAATTATATTTCAGTAATTCATTTCAGCTCTAGATTTTTCCAAGTTTAGATGTTCTATTTGTTTCTTTGTAAACGTGGCATTTATAGTTTCTGGTTCCCTGGAGATATTTTCAAGCTAGTTTATTTCACTTCTCAATATCTAAAAGTAGTTGTTTCATAGGCTGTGCTTGAGAATTCCAATATCTGCAGCGTCTGCGTGGCCGCCATGAAAACGCGCCTCAGGTCTCTGGGCAGGGACCACGAATGGGTGCTGTGCTCTGGTTCTCATTAGCACATTCGTGCAGAAGCCCTGTCTTCCACAGGCTGCTCCCAGCCCATGACTGGACTGGACACTTCGAGAACCCCAAGGGAAGCCTTTTTCTGGAAGACACAGGACTTCTGTGACAGGCCACTCTGGCTTAAGGAACCCCCAACAGTCTTAGGGAACTTCCTTACAATTGTGGTTTAAGACCCTCCCACTGACCTTCCTTTTTTCCCTCTTCCGTCTTCCCAGGGTCCAGGACTGCTTTGGAGTATAACCCCCAACTCTTATTCCCTTCTCCATCTTTTCATTTTCTTCACAAGCATTACCCCTAATAAATTCTTGTCATGATGTCTGCTTTCTGAAGGGCCTGGACTAACACATGTGGTACCAGGAATAATCCAAGACAATAGATGATAAATGGGGATTTGAGATTGCTTTGCACACTGCACCCTGGGCCAGGAGGACACCATGGCACTGTCCCCCGCGGTAGATGGGGTCTGAGGAGCCCCTGGCACAAAGTGAAGACTTATGCTAAAGATTTCACCAGTACTGATCTGAAAAAATGTCCCAGGGAAGGGGCTGGGTCAGTGATGCAGGGCGGGAGGTGGGTGGGGATGCCTACAAGAACAGTTGGCTGGTTGCTGCTAAATTGTCTTGATGTCCTACAGATGGATCATGAGACACCAAGGGCCATTAACAAGCAGTTAGTGGCTAAGTGGGGGAGCCTCAGTGGTGCTCACAAAGGGGCCCTTCTCTTCCTCAGGGAGGAACAGGCTGAAGACAGAGCTGTTGGAGGTGTTTGCTTGTGTCCCCCAGGCAGATCTGTCACGCATGGGTGGGGCCTGGTTGAGGGAGAGCCTGGGACTCTGGAAGACAGGAGGGGGACATCTGACGGAATGCCTGCGGTGTTGGCCCTCTCACTTCCTGTCCCCACCCTTCTCCAGCAAGAGTTAGCACTTCTGTTGTCTTGGGAGACACTGCCAAGCCCCTTCCACACAAGGCAGCAGTGGTCCCGTCTTGGGAGTGTCCTGCCAACACAGCATCTGAAGCAGCCTCCAGCCTCCGAGCTGTCAGCGCAGAGCCCAACACGGGGCTCGAACCCATGAATCACAAGATCATGACCTGAGCCAAAGCTGGACGCTCAACCAGCTGAGCGACCCAGGTGCCCCTGTAGTCAAATGATTTTTGACAAGGGTCCTAAGATCATTCAATGAGAAAAAGACAGTCTTTTCAACAAACGGTGTCAGGAAAACTGGGGTCTCCTCCTGTAACAACATGAAGATGGACCCTTACCTCACACCGTACACAAAAATTAACTCAAACTGGATCAAAGACCTAAACATAAGACCTAAAACTATAAAACTCACTCTCTCTCTCTCTTTCAAAAATAAATAAACATAAAAAAGCCACAGTGAGATCCTCCCTCAAACCCATCTGGATGGCTCCCATCAAAAAAGAAAAGAAACCATACTAACAAGTGTGGGTAAGGGCGTGGAAAGATTGGAACGTTTGTGGGCTGTTGGGGGGGGACCGTAAAATAGTGCCGGTGCTGTGGGAAACAGTGTGGCAGGGCCTCAAAATCTTCGAACTACGCATGATCCAGCGATTCTGGTTTTGAGTATGTTCCCAAAAGAAGTGAAAGCAAGGGCTGGAAGAGGTATTCATACAGCCATGCTCACGGCAGTATTACTCACAACAGCCAAAAGGCGGGAGCCACCCAAACGCCTATCGGGGGCTGAATGGGTAAACAGAGTGTGGTCTCTACATGAGATGGGACATTAGTCCGTCTTAGGAAGTAATGAAATTCTGACACCTGCTGCAACATGAGTGGACCCTGTGGATATCATGCTGTGTGAAGTAAGCTTGTCACTGTACGATTCCACATACTTGTGGGGTCGAGAGTAGTCAAATTCACAAGGACAGAAGTCAGATGGTGGTTGTCAGGGACTTGGGGGGAAGGGGAATGAAGAATTATTACGTAACAGGTACAGCGTCTCAGTTTTGTAAGATGAAAAGAGTTCTTTTTTAAGAAAACATTTTTAATGTTTATTTTTGAGAGGGAGAGAGGGACAGAGAGAGGGAGAGAAAGAGAGAGGGGGGAGGGGAAGAGAGAAAGGGAGACAGAATCTGAAGCAGGTTCCAGGCTCTGAGCTGTCAGCACGGAGCTCCATGTGGAGCTCGAACTCATGAACTCTGAGATCATGACCTGAGCCAATGCTTAACTGACTAAGCCACTCAAGCACCCCAGGAGTTCTTTTTTTTTTTTTTTTAATGTTTATTTATTTTGAGAGAGAGAGAGCAGGGGAGGGGCAGAGAGTGAGGGAGAGAGAGAATCTGAAGCAGGCTCTGTATGACAGTTGGGGCTCAATTTCAGGAACCGTGAGATCATGACCTGAGTTGAAATCAAGAGTCAGATGCGTAACCGACTGAGCCCCCCAGGAGCCCCAGATGAAAAGAGCTCCCTGGGCGGACGGTGATGATGATGGCATGATAATGGGACTGTTCTTAATGCCACTGAACTGTACACTTAAAAATAGTTAAGATGGCAAATTTCATGTTTATGTGGATTTTACCACCATTAAAAAAAGAAGTAGGTCACAAATAATTACAATAAAATTCCACTTATATAAAATTCAAAACTGCAAAACTGCTTTCAGGGATGGTATAACTACCAAGAAAAGTAAGGAGATGATTCTTTAAAGAGTCAGGGTAAATGGTTATTATTTCTACTGGGGACAGGAAGCGATGTGGGAGGGACTTTTGGGGGTGTGGCCTGTGTTGATTTCTTGGGTCAGGTTGTTACTCGGATGTTGGGTTTATCACAGTCTGTAACGGTACATAGAGCATTTTACTGCTGTAGATTATTTGATCGGGCAATCCTGTGGAGAAAGTAGATTATTTGATCGGGCAATCCTGTGGAGAAAGCAGCTAACGTCTGCTGGAAGCCTCACAACCTCCCACCAAAACGACACTGGGATTTCTCCTTTCCAGTCTCCCCGATGGGCTTGGGATCAGCAGCGTCCCAGCTAAGACGACAGTCACGATTTTTCACCTTGGTTACAAAGCATCAGGTGAAGTTCTTGCCTACATTCGGCTCAGTGTGGAAAAGAAAGAAGTGCTTTAAAAACAGCTAACTCAAAACTCTGCCCTCAAGTGTTTCTGGGGACCCACCAGACATCGTCAGGATTACCGCCCACGAGAATCTGATGACCCCACCGAATGCGCCTTATCTAAGATGCGCCCTATGACTGCAGGACCCTGCTCACGCTCTGTCTCCCGCTCTCTCTCAAAAATAAATAAACATAAAAAATTAAAAAAAATAGGAAAGCCGATAAAATGAGCAATTTCCCAAAGTAAATATAACCTATTAAAATGGACTCGGAAAGCAACAGAAAACCTGAATATATCAACAATCACGGAAGAATTTTATCAGTAGTTAAAAAAAATCAACCCATCAAAAAATCCACCCCCAGAAGTGTTAAGTGCATAATAAATGATGATCTGAATGTTATAAAGACCCTTTTAAGTAGAAAAAGGAGAAATGCTCCCAATGAATACAATCTTGGCCAGGACAGTGAGAACAAGGAAGGTTATAAAGAATCTCATTTGCGAACAGTCACAAAAAGCCTAAATAAATTTCAGCAAACTGAGCATCGGCAATATATAAATAAAAGAATACATTGAGAACAAGTTGGACTTATTGCAGAGCGCAAAATAGTTGAAAATTAGAAGATTGTGTTTCTGTTATTTGTGACGTTAACAGAATAAAAGGGGAAAGGAGAAAGCGTTTGCTAAACTTCAGCGTCAGTTCATGATGACATCTTGGCTTTACAAAAATAGGAATCGAAATGAACTTCTTTAAGCTATTTTTCATTTTCCTAGAAAGTAAAAATCTGAAGCAAGTTTGGCAAAATGTCAAGTAAAGCCGAGCGGTGGGCCCACAGCGATGTCCTGTGATTCTCTGAATTTGGGGGTTTGTCTGGGGTCGGGGGCATTTGAATGTTCAGTGAAAAAACAACCGGAATAATAAAGGGAGTGACGATGTAGAGCACTCACAAAATTAAGACACTGATAAGCGAACAGGTAACGAATAATCCCCATGAAAATTTAAAGAAAGAAGAGGGAGATGATGGTTGGTGACACCACACTTTAGATGGTGTCTTGGTCTCTTCTGGTCATCGGAACAAAATACCACAGGTTGGAGGCTTGTCAACAGCAGAAAGTTCTAGCTCATGGTTCTGGTGTCTAGAAGTCTGAGATCCAGATGCCGGCGGATTTGGTGTCTATAAAGACCTGCTTCCTGATTCACCTTTGTGCTGTGCCCTCACATGGTAGCAGGGGGCAAGGGACCTTGTGATGGCCTCTTTAGAAGGGCACTCACTAGTCCCGTTTCTGAGGGCTCAGCCCGTCCCAAAGGCCCCACCTCACAATACCGTTGAATCGGACACCAGGTTTTCCTTTATACTGAGCACCGGGTTTCAAAATATGAATTTGTAGGGGGGGGGGACATAAAGTATTCAGTCCATTGCAAAGACAATAAATATGTAAAGGGCTCAAAGAGTTGGCAAATAGGAAAGAAGAGGTGAAAATCTATAAGAAATATAAAAATACATAAGAAATGGAACAGAATAAGGCGGGGTGCCTGGGTGGTGCATTTGGTTAAGCGTCTGACTCTTGATCTTGGCTCAGGTCATGATCTCATGGTTCGTGAAATCGAGCCCTGCACTGGTGCTTTCTGCTGACAGTGTGGAGCCTGCTTGGTATTCTCTCTCTCTCTCTCTCTCTCTCTCTCTCTTTCTCCCCCCAATTCTCTCTCTCAATCTCTGCCCCTCTCCTGCTTGTGTTCTTTCTTTCCCTTTCTCACAAAATAAATAAATAAACTTTTTTTAAAAAAAGGTTAAAAAACAGAACAAAATAATGCAACCTAGAAGAAAAATAGAATAAAATAAAATGGCAACTGGAATCTAGTAAAATAGATTTGTGGGAACAAGGAGCGTTGCTTTTAAACAGAATAAGGAGGCAAAGCTGCCAACCCTGATAATGTATTAAGCAAACCACCCTCCCTTCCCCCTCAGCTGCAGCAGAGAGTTAACTGCTGCTCTCACATCATGAGTCCCTGGCCATGACTGTCCGGGGGAGTCAAGAGCTGTTACCCAGGCCACGTCTCCAGCCGGGGGTGCAGACAACCAGCTGCTGGCTGTAATTCTGGGGCCAAAGAACAGATGCACCAACCCCAAAATATCACATTCATGCCACAGCATTGAAAACCAATGGTTTATAAAAAAGTAGTTATTAAAATGCTTTACAAATTGAAAAAAATTAATGTTTATTTATTTTTGAGAGAGAGAGAGAACAGGGGAGAGGCAGAGAGAGAGGAAGACACAGAATCTGAAGCAGGCTCCAGGCTCTGAGCCGTCAGCACAGAGCCCGACGTGGGGCTCAAACCCACAAACCACGAGATCATGACCTGAGCTGAGGTCAGATGTTTAACTGACTGAGCCACCCAGGTGCCCCAAAATGGTTTATAAATTTTAACACGTTATCTAAGTGGCATTACAATGATCAAAGATAAGGTAACATAAGAATAAGCCAAGCATTCGGTTTTTTAAAATATTTTTTTAATGCTTATTTATTTTTGAGAGAGAGAGACCAAGCAGGGGAGGGGCAGAGACAGAGGGAGACAGAAAATCCAAAGCAGGCTCCACACTGACAGTAGAGATCCCAATGCTGGGCTTGAACTGAGGAACCGCGAGATCATGACCTGGGCGGCATCTGATGCTTACCTGACTGAGCCACCCAGGTGCCCCATCCAAGATTTAGTTTTGCAAGAACACCTTAGTAGGCATTGCCAGCCTTTATTTATTCCTTTATTCCAAAATCTTTCTTGAACACTCGGATATAAAGACATGGAGACAGGATTCAGACAAAAAAAAAAAAACCTAAATGTCTTTTTCACGTAACATTTGGATACTTTGCCCGTCATCCATCCCTGCCTTGAGGAACACGGACCTGGGTCAGGCACAGGATTAGCAAAGAAGAGGCAAAATTCTGGAAATAGACAGAGGAAGACCCCTAGGGATCCCTGGACACTTAAGACAGGCTGGGGAATAAAGGAGTCGGAGGGTTTCCAGCTAAGTCCCTGACCTGGCCAGGGGTGGTCCGGGACTTCCAAGTCCCAGTCCACCCTCCCTCCCCCAACTGCCACTTCTCATACAACCTAGCAACATGTAATCAGGAAACAGGAAGGGGGGCCTGTCCAGCCTCTCCCCTCCAGGCACAGAAAGGAGCTCTCCATCTCCCCTGTTCAAAAGAATTAATCTAGTCATATAAACTCTCTCCAAGTCAAAAGTCAGTTCATTTATTTATGAAGAATTTGAAAGGGAAAGTTGAAATCTTTTACTGGTCTACTCCAGAATATTTCATAATACAGAGCCTCTGTTTTAATAAAGTTTTTATTGTAGAGAAAGAACATGAGTGGGGGAGAGGAGCAAGTGAGAGAGAGAGAGAGAGAGAGGAAGAGAGAGAATCTTAAGCAGACTCTACGCTCAGCATGGAGCCCAACAGAGCCCAACACAGGGTTGGATCCCATCTTGGGATCATGACCTGAGCAGAAATCGAGCCGGGTGCTCAACCACCTGAGCCACCTGGGTGTCCCCTACTGAGCCTCCTTTATGAAACCACCAGCGTTTATAATAGCCTTCCACATTCACACTTACTGGCAACCCTTTTGCAGAGCCCTGTTTCCTAGGGAGCTAGGATGGCAAGCTCTCTCCTTCGGCACGGCGCGGTCAATGATAGACAGGAACTTGCCCTGCCCCTGGGCTCATGGAGACCTCCACTGGGAAGTGTGCCTTGATAAACAAATTTCCCTAAAACAATGAGTGCTAGAGGACTGATCATGTATTATGAACGTGTCTTTAAAGATGCTCATAAAACCTTTGACAAGCCAAGCTGTATGAAGGTGTTGTTACCGTACGGCAGGTTAAAGGTCTTTGGTGGCTGATTGTATGGATCTTGTTACTCAGAATCCTTGGATTTAGATCATCTGGAAAGAAAGCCATAAATCACTCTGCCCGAACTCCCCAGGCACGTTCTTTAGTAGAAGGGAAGCCAAACATTACTCTTTCATTGACTCTAATAGTAACATTGATATCAAACAGGTCAAACAATATTCTAATTATTTTCCATCAATATATAAGATTTCACTAGTTCCAGTTTTCCCTCTGTCCTCAGAAAAAACAAATACGGAGGAAATTTATAGACTTAAATCCCGATTAAGATCTGGTTAGCAATATCCAGGCCATGCAAGTGTATTATATTAGGAGTCAACACAACACTTCCGCCTGCATGAGTATTAAAGTAAAATAGTACTTCCGAAAGGCCTCTCAGCTTGCCATGCCTTGTTTTCCTCCTACAAGGTGTTGTTCATTAAAAGACTGAATGTTTGTGACCAGTATTGTTCCTATATTTACGATCCAAAGGCAGATAATTAATGAACTATACTGATAATTACAGAATGCTAATATTTATAGACATCTGTCACTTTACATTTCAAGATAGTCTTACCATATGTGCTGCTTTCTTTTAATGCCAGTAATTAAAGTTTATGAACATATACTGTGAAAACGTAGCGGTAACTCTGTCAGGCTCATTATCAGGAGGCTTTCTCGTGGATAAACTGTTTAGTTTGAAAAGGGGGATTTTTACAAAGATTAATCTTATCCTGGAATCTTACTACCATTTTCATTAAAAAATGTGTTGTGCACTTTTCAAGTCCCTTCAGCTAAAAATAGACTTGGTAGCCCTGGACACGTGACTGCACTTAGGTTATATATGTACTTGGTATATTATTTAATATGTGAAATGTACCAGTAATACTCTAGAACTTCTGCACAGCAAGGGAAACTTGACGTTCCTAATCTTCGGTAACTTTCAGTTTCTTCCGAAGCCACCACACAGGTCGAGAAGTGCCTTTCTAACTTATTTTGTTTACCACGAGATACAGCATCCAATTCATTACCGTCTGCATTAGGTGGGTAGAGTCGTTTTTCTCTTTTCGAGCATGTCTTAAATATCACCACAGATTGGATTTGATTCTCCAAATCCAGATTGGATTTGAGTCAACTCTTAGCATTAAAAATAGCAGATACATTTTTGTTTAAGTTTTGGCAATAAAGATAACAATTTCCAACTGTTCTTGAAAAGGCTGTCTCTTGAGGTAGGTCAGAGAAAGGGTCCAACAACAGACTAAATGCACAAACGGACAGTGGCCAGCCTGTTCATGAACATAAAACTGACTCCCAGCCTTCAGCATCCTTGCTGCTATTGGACTTGTAGGAAGTCAGACCCCTGTCTCTAGTAGCAATGCAGGAAAATAAACAGTCACTCTGTTCCGATCAGTCCAAAATGGCCAACACTGAATCAATAACTGACAGCTTCCCTAATTCTTGTCTCCGCTTCCAACTTAGGACCAACCAGAGAAAGCCAAATATGACCCCTGACCAATCACACCAAATGTCCTGCTTCTAGTTAGCCCACTATAACTTCCCCTATGCCACCAGCCTCCAATCAGGGCATACGTGACGCCTTCCCTTCTCTCCACAGTAAGGCCTTCCCACTCCCTGCCTGCCCACGAGTCTGCCAAAACTCAAGTGATGATGGCTGACTCCCTTGCTCTAGCAAGTTCTGAATGAATCACCTTCACTTGTTCTCATTTGGTCTTTGTTTATTTCTGCACAATCGATATATTAAATCTATACTGAGAGTCCTCTATAAATGCACATTCCGCTGGAGAAGACCTACGATCTAGACCCAGCAGAGCAGACAATCGAGTTGGGAAGCAAACACACTAAGATAATAATATGTAAAGCTGAAGAGGTTTTGAATTTTTAAGAAAATTTTTGAGAGAGAGAGAGAGCAGGAACAGGGGGGAGGGGCAGAGGGAGAGGGAGAGAGAATCTGAAGCAGGCTCCACGCTCAGGGAGGAGCCCAACACAAGACTCCGCTCGAGGCTCGATCCCGCCACCCTGGGATCATGCCCTGAGCTGAAATCGAGTCTGATGCCCAATCAACTGAGCCACCCAGATGCCCCAGTTTTTGAGATAAGAGTAGAAAATCGTGAGACTGATTATCATGAACTGTGAGGGATTTTTGCTACACCATGAACTCCTTTAGAGAGAATACCATGATTATATCATTTAACAAAATTCTCACACTGGCTTAAACAGAAACGGGAAGTTACTGTTTCCCACAACGGAGATACTCTGCTGGGTATGGCTTCCGATTGGCCAGAAGAAACGGTAGGGCAGGGTTCTCCTCTCTGCAGCGCTTCCCCTGGGCGGGCTCTTGTTTTCAAGCATCTACAGTGGCAGTTCCGGACCCTAATTCCCAAAAGCCCTGGCTTCCCCATCCTGGTTGCAGAGGAATGCCACAGCCTGCCTCACGCATTGGAATTCCAGTTGAATAAAAAGTGCAAACTTCTCTTTCCAGAAGCCTCAGCCAAGTGTCTTCATGTCCTCTTGGCCCCTCTAGGGTCAAATCCCCAACCCTGAAGCAATCATGGGGCAAGGGCGTGGAAAACGGTGGTTGGCTTGAGCCTATGGGTACTCACTCTTGCAGTCAGAGGGGGGATCAGCCTCATGCAAAACTCCTAAGCAGGTTGCAGCTAAAGTGGTTTTCCAGAGAATGCCAAAGTATAGTTTTCAGCATCACATGTCTTGTGCAATGACTTGCGGTTATCCACTCACCAAAATATTCCGAGTTGTCCGTACTTGGGCTGTTTAGACACTGCGCTGTGCTCTGGGGATTCGTATAGATGCTGTTCCCACCACTGAGGAACCCATAATAATAGGTGGAGGCAGGGAGAGCAGTATGCAGACAGAGCAGTGTTGTGAGCGCTGAGAAGAGTCGCGCAGAGGGCTCTGTGGGAACACAGAGGAGTCACCCCTCCTAGCGCGGGAGTGAGAAGGCAGAGAAAGGGCAGTGGAGAGAGATGACCATTCTCAAGAAGAAGTGGGGCCTGAGCTCAGTGTTTTCTACCTGGCGTTGCGGGTCTGGCCTGCGTAGCACAAAGGCATTCTAAGTGGGGAGAGCGTCTTCCAATGCACAGAAACGGAAGAATGCATGGCCCATTTGGGGAGTTTACGTAGGTCAACATATCTGTAGACAGTGGTCAAGGAGGGGGATATTTTGAAAGCTGAATGAGTGGGCACGACCCTAGCCATAGAAGCCCTTAGCCAGTCAGTGAGGAAGCCCTTACCCAGTCAGTGAGGAAGATTCTCTTGTATTCCAATGGCAGAGGGAAGCCATCGACGGATTTCTAGCAGATTGATGTTTTAGAAAAATTACTCGGCAGAAGATATTGAGGGTATGCTTTTGGGAAGCGGGGGTGGGAAGGAAAGGAAGCAGAAGGCAGAAAACTAGTTAGAATCTGTTGCAGTCAGACGTGATGAGGACCTGAAATAAGTGAGTAGCAACAGAGATGGAGAAGAAGGGGTACATGTAAGAAGTAATGAAGAAGGAACAACAGGATAGTTTGGGGTGTCTATTGCTGTGTCTCAGACCATCCCAAAATGTTGTAGCCAAAATCAACACGTTAATTTATTTGTTCACTTTTGGTAGTTTGGGCAGTGCCTAGAGGGCTCAGCTCATCTCTGTTGACTGAGGGCTGGAGGACCCACTTCCAAGATGGCGCACGCACATAGCTCATGAGTCTGCATAGGCTCTTGGTTGGGTTGAGAGGGTGAATATAAGACCAAGCTACCAACATTTCTAGCTTGAGGTAAACCTGGGATGACATAGCCTTCAGTTCTTTCCTCTGTGCGTCGGCACCCATGCTGTTTCCTCTGACTGTAAGCTCTGCCACGTTCTGGTGCATCTTTTTGAAATCTCCACAGCAGGGCCCACTTTGTCCTTGCCGAGACTATCTGGAATCTGGAACCAATCTGATTCCCGGCAGGCAAGAATTTGAGGAGTTCTAGCCTTATATGCAGGTGGTCTAGAATCTTAAATTCATCCATCCATTCCAAAAATATTTCTACCTGTCTTCATTTTGCCTAGTCATGTGTTTGGTAAGACCTTACTGTGCTGACTTTTTATTTGGTTTAGTAACTGATTCTTTCCTTATACCTTAGGACCATGGTTAACCTTGAACACTAGTTGTACCCAGCTTTCTAGTTTCAAAGTTCCTAAGTCTCTCTTCCTCTGCCTAGTATCCCAGTATTCCTCTGAAAACCAAGCCCTACTTATTCTTATCACCTGAGGTTGGAGGGGAGTTCAAGTCCTATTCCTTAAGCTCATAGGGTCTCAATTATGTCACATGACCTTTTAAAATTTTTATTTATTTATTTTGAGAGAGAGAGAGAATTGCAAGCAGGCTCTACACCATCAGTGCAGAGCCTGATATGGGGCTTGAACCTACGAACTGTGAGATCATGACTGAGCTGAAATCAAGAGTTAGACGCTTAATTGACTAAGCCGCCCAGGAGCCTCTACATGACTTTTAAGGTCCTCTAGGCATCCATGAATCAGTGACCACATGCTTTTTTCAAACTTTTGGCCCCTGCCCAGTTCTCCTGATGTTTGGCTGTCCAGACAGTTTCCAATATCTGTCTGCTCTGGCAAAATTCACTCCAGTTCTCAGCAACTTGTGGTTGGCCGGCTTCCTTGGCTTATCCTGGATTCACATATGGTGGAGCTGTGAACACCTCTAGCCAGAAATGCTTCCTGCTTTTCTGCATAGGGAAGACGCTTCCCATCCAGCCCCCACGTGGGGCCCAGTGGATGTGGGGAGCTGCAGAATAAACACGGTTCTCACTCTTGAGACATGTTGGACATAAGGAAAGAAACAGATAGCACATCCCTGGTTACTTGCTGGATAGAAACAGCGAGGAGAGCCATGTCTTGGCCACATGGAGGCGGGTTTCATGGGCCATCAAGGAGGGTCAGCGGACACGATGGGGGCCTTCCTTACCTGCCGTTGGGAACAGGCAGCTTTGTTTAAGAGACCTGTTGTCTTCCTGGCGTTTGCTTTCGTCTTTTCTCACCTTTGCTTTTTAGAGGGTCTATTCTCTCCTTAGTCTGGGGTATGTTTCCTGTCCCAACTTCCTGGTCAAATATAGAAAAATGTGGCCTGAGCTCAGAACTGAACGCACTGTTGGTGTGTTCCTGAGTTCACAGACTCACACTGCTCGGCTGGGAAGCCGGGGTTTGAGCTGGGGCAGCACCCAGGGCACCGTTTTCACCAGAAGGGGTCTTACTGGAGGCAGCTGGGGTGTTTCCATGCTGAGGAAGCCGAGCGTGACGAATCTAGGGGTCAGGAGGGGACGCAGACGTCAGAGTAAACAGCGAAGTCCGTGACCAAGAAATTGGAAGGTAGGCTTGGGCAAGGGAGGAGTAAACGTCCTCGAACGGCACAGTGAATGGAGGATGTATCCTCAGCCTGCATTCTATGCTCGCCCCCGTGGAGAGCGCTGCCCTCTGTAAAGTGATTCATGAACTCGTCCAGATACGCTTCAGGGACGGGCAGGGACTTCGAGAGATTTGGCTTAAATAGTGGCCCCTCTGTACTTATGCTTTTGATGTACGTTTCCTGCTTTCCGTCACATGCTGAAACCCCACGAAGGAAGGTGCCAGTCACATCTCCTGACGTCCCAACACTTAACCCAATGCTCTCAGTAGATGCTGCTTTTCTGTGATGTGAAAGAAAAGAACCAAGAAGAGGTGATTTGGTGGGAAGGCAAATTCAGGGGTTTGCTGGGGAAGGAACAGGACCTTATAGCTTACGATAAGGTATGTAGGTCCATGAGCTTGAAAACTTTAAACGGTGACATTTCCTTGAAAGCTGCAGGATGGCAGAAGTGATCCCGGCTGCCTGGCTGGAAGATAGTGGGTCCCCTTGGCTTGAGGACTATATGACAAGACAGCACCTTCTGAGAAATAGCTTGTCTTCCCCAGGAACTGCCTGCACCTTTGTTCCTGGCCCCAAGACCCATAATTAGAGCCAAAACTTAGCCCGACTTGACTGGGGGACAGCTCGGCCTGCTAAGGGAAACGGGGGTTCTATAGCAAAGCGGCTGCAGAACTTGGCTAACACCAGGCTAACACATCCTGGAAGGACCCTGTGAGTCTCCCTGGGAGTGGACTGTGAGGGGCAGGGCAAGGGGTTGGAATATAAAGCTGGCTGAGGGAGGAGCACACTCCCATCACTCAGGACTTAACTTCCGGGCAAGGGTTCCCAAAGTCGGGTCTCATATCCTGCTTGGATGACTCTTAGAAACTTGGAGAAAGTGGTGGCCTCTAAAATGAACACAGATGGCAGAACAGTCCTGGCCGACTCTGGAGCAAAGAATCAAAGACCGAGCAAAGGGGGTGTGCTAGGGTCGGTGTCCTACATAAGGTCAGCTGACTGTGTTCCTCAGGAGTACACCTCATTTCTGAAGGTGATAAGAAACGCTCTGGTGAGGGGCACCAGAATCACTGAACTCTGTGGTGGCTGTCTTCCGCAGGCCCGTGCTGACACTAGGAGATGCAGTTAGAGAACTGCTCTCTCTGGTAGCAATAAGGGTCACGGACTCTCCACAGTAGGCCAAGATCAGGGGGTCAAAGTCAGCCATCTTTCAATGGAAAGTTACAACCTCTTGTCCAATTTCAAGATCGAAGCTGGTTCTCAATCCAGAGCTCACTGATGGAAGGAGAGGCCAGGTCCCCAGCAGGAGGGCCTTGTCTTACAGTATATCCTGCATGGGCTCTGTGGTACTGATTCACCCAGTGTGTTCCAGAAAAATCTATGGCCATGTATGCACGTGACATTTACTAGTAAGAGGGAGATGTCCGGGTCTTTCCAGGGCTCTTGGGAACTGCATTGGAGTTGACACTGATAGTCAGGGAGCCACATGCCATTGTGGCCTCCCTGTTAGAGCTCAGGGGTGTGGATGCCAGAAAATAAAGTCCTTGATAAGGTCTGTGTCACATTGAGTCCACAGATCCCGCCCACCCACTCACCTCTACCTCCCACCCCGTAGTGATTACATTCCTGTTTCCAGGGCATGTAATCCAGCTGCTCAAGCCTGGCATCTGGTGGAATCCTCACAAAGGTTTTTTGACTGTGGAATAGAAGATACCATGGAAGGAAAGACCAATGGGAAGCTCTTAAAACTACCCCTTTCAAACATGATGGTAAATATATCATGTCAGAAAGATAGCAGAGATTATGGCCACCCTGAAAGACTTAAATAAGTCAAAGTCTGACCAAATAATTCAAGATGGTGCCCTCATTAGAACCCTGTTGAATTCACCTGTCTGGCGCTACAAAATCTGGACGGGTCAGGGCAGATGACAGTAGTCTATGACACACTTACCATGTAATACCCCAATTTTAGCTGACAGTCTGGATGTAGTATCTTTCCTACAGCAGATTAGCTCACACTGGCTCTGTGGTATACCGCTGCTGATCTGGAAAGTATGTTCTGTCACTTCCCGCCAGCAAGTAGGGGCATTTGTCATACTTATGCTAGAGTATGTCTTCATTGTCTTGCCCCAGAATTATGTTATGCTCCCACTCTAGTTTACTCTGAATTTCAAGTTTTCAGGAATGGCAGTGCGTATTTGATGGTTTGTCAGCTAGTTTTGCATAGCAAGATAGAATAAAAACCTAGAAAATACAACACGGTTCTTAGCCGGTCTATGTTCACTGTTCTGTGAGATGCTACGTCAATAGCCTGTCATGGTTGAGCTATGTAAGACTGAGATTTTCTTTTTTTTAAAATATAGTTTATTGTCAAGTTGGTTTTCATATAACACGCAGTGCTCATCCCAACAAGTGCCCTCCTCCATGTCCCTCTCCCCCCACGCCCCAAGACTGAGATTTTCAACTTGGGAGATGGTAGTAAACACATTTCTATCAGATCAGTGGTGGTGAGTCACTGGAAATTATAAAATGGTTGTTCAAGGTATTAATGAGGTTACAGAAATTGTCTGAAGACTTTGGAATCTTGTGTGATCATCTTTCCCTTAAATCACCGGCGCACCTCAGTGTGGAAATGCATTCTTTTCACACAGTGTAGGCTTAGCGATGGCAATTTGATGATATTTGCATATTTCACTATTTCCTTCAGCCCTTAGCAACCAGGGTCAAAGGGCATCTTTTTTGTCCAACAACTGTTCTCCATGAATAAGCAGTGGACAAATTAACTGAATTGTCACTTAATTGGTTAAAGAGTTGTTAAGTAAACAAGAAAATACCAGATTATGAAGTGTGGATTTTCAGAGATTAAATAGAATCAAAAGCCACAAAGAACGTCTTTCCCCCGGTTGTCTTGTGCATATGGGAACAGACTTCTGCTCTGTTCCTCAGAGTTCTAGCCCAGCAGGAAAGAAAGAAATCTCCACCAGGAGGCAGACATGGTAGCATTAACTCTCTCACTTTGCCACTGATCTGTTGTGATATCTACCAGTGGCCTGTGACAGAGGCATTTTGCCAAGAACGGTTCTATTTTCCCCGTAAGCATAATACGGCTGTTAACTTCAGGGCTGGTTTTACGTTTCTTACTGGTTGTATCGCTCGTCACCTCTTTGCCGTCAGGGAGAACACTAATCAGCTTCATGCCTATAAAGCAGTTGTTTACCCTTCTTCCAGGAAAGCTTGTGTGGATCCTAGAAAGGTTTGAAAATGATGCAAAAGATTTGATGGCTTCATGTCATCGTGTGACAAAATTTCAATGCAGGCCGTGCACCAGGGAAAAAGAGTGAATGGATTACGAGTGGAATGAACATTCAATTTTCAGGTATCATAATCCTACGTTATTACTCACACTTTTCTTTTCCAAAGCTTATGTGAAATCATCACCTTCGCAGATTCCCCTGTCCTGACGCACAAATCCACCTTCTAGGTTTACACCACAGTCTCGTGCACTACCTACGTAGATGACGCTGTTTTGAGTCGTAGGCTGCATGTTATTATTTCATTGTGGTTTTAGACTTCAATAAACCATTCTGAGCCACGAATCCGTTTTTGTGAAATGGAGCTACAACGCAACAGGTTTAATTAAACAAGTGGTACCAGGTAAAATGATTTGGAAGCATAGAAACCAGAAGGTCATAGATTCTAGTTATGGGACGGTACTCCCTCCAAAATGCTCAACACACATTATAGCTTATGAGTGACTCTAAACCCATAATCTTTTTAGTAATTTATGGGCATTTCTATGAAAATCACAGTTTGTCTCAGATTTGACATGTATGATGTATACATGAACAAAATTGGTTTATAGCCTTTTGTCTGCAGATTTCTGTGGGCGGCTCGATAGACTGTAGGGACGCTCTGGGGTCAGTGAACCACACAGGCTCTGCTTTCTGCCTTGTCCATCCCAGAGATTTTATCAATGTCTGCCCATATTTTTAAAAATATCTTTTTCATAGTTTCATTTTTTACATTTAATTCTTCATTCTATGGACTTTGTTTTGGCATATGAAAGATACAAGGGATACCACTCCACGTCCCCCAAAAGGTACCTTCTTATCTTGGTGTGATTGATTAAATAATTTTTATTTTCTCCACGTATTTACTTTTTTTAAAGTATTTTTTAATGTTTATTTTTTGAGAGAGAGAGCACAAGCAGGGGAGGGGCAGAGAGAGAGGGAGACACAGAATCTGAAGCAGGCTCCAAGCTCTGAGCTGTCAGCACAGAGCCCGACGTGGGCCTCGAACTCATGAACCTTGAGATCATGACTTCAGCGGAAACCAAGAGTCAGACGCTTACCCACCTGAGCCACCCAGGTGCCCCTATTTTCTCCACTTATTTCAAATGCCACATATACTTTGTTAAATACCCAAGGCATGATTTGCCTGGACTCCATTCATTCCTGCGTATAGATCTTTCGTCACTTTGTGTTCCTTTCCTTGAGAGTTCATTCTATTCTTGCACCTGGACCATACAACTTGCGAAAGCCTAGTATGTTTTGATATTTGGTAGTGCAGGATCCACCCAATTTCTCTCCTATTTTAAAAATATTATTGGTGGGGCACCTGGGTGGCTCAGTCGGTTAAGCATCCGGCTTCAGCTCAGGTCACGATCTCACAGTTTGTGGATTTGAGCCCTGGACCAGGCTCTATACTGACTGCTCAGAGCCTGGAGCCTGCTTCCGATTCTCTATCACCCTCTCTCTCTGCCCCTCCCTGCTCATGCTCTGTCTCTCTCTGTCTCAAAAATAAACAAAACACTAAAAAAAAATATATTATTGGAAAATTTTATTCTCCTCCAAGGGGATATATGTATTACTTAGTGGGTTCTGTTTGTTAGTTTGTTTTTTGTGTTTTGATTTTGTTTAGTTTTGGGTTTTATTCACAAGGCTTCTGATTATATGAGAAACACTCTACAAAGACAAGATATTTTTATTCCCATAGTCTTATTATTACTCTGAACAGGCAATTTAAACGAAATCAAAAGCATTATCTCATTTTGGACATCTCAGGCTCTCAGAGCGCTACCAATCTGAACCGTTTTATAGGAACCCTTCATACTGAGCGTCCACACTTTCCTAGCCGGGGACTCTGAGAATAACGGACGCACGTGGCTATCACCAATAGCCCAGCAGGCTACTCCCCCCCCC